>VDFB02000008.1:47357579-47562286 GCA_007258455.2 Sequoia sempervirens
ACACTTATATTTCTGCACTTATTGTGTTGACTTGATTGCATTTATTGTCTTGGTTGATTCCCAAAATGCTTGTATATTGTATACACTTGAATGGTGAAGTAGATTTAAATGTGATTAATGAATAGATATTGTGTATGTGCCATACACCTTTTCTTTCACACTTGTTACCTTTTGTTTTGCAGGTTGTTGAAGAATGATCGAGTCAAGCGCAGTTGAGCTCGGCCTTGCAGTAAAGTCCATTTCCCCGCACTTCCACTCTTTGAGGAAGCTCCTACAAGACTCTTGACCAAAACTAATTTGGAAAGATTTTAATGATAAGTCAACTGAAAGAGGGAGCACTAGATTCTCTCCTCGACCCGCTGGAATACATAAATTCATTTATGTAGTTGTTCCTGATCTGGTGGATACACTTTACTCCAATGCCTTCTTTTGATGAAGTTAGTTAGTTAGTTAGTTGTTCTTATGATTTAAAAAATAGTACATCTCCGCGAGAGAGTAGTAGAAGATGAATAGAATGAGTAATAGATGATATTCAGGGTAAGATAGAAATAGAGTAGCAAATATCATGTAAGAATTAGTATGATAATGAAAGACAGAATCTATTTGACAAGAAATAGAGTTTGTTGTTAGTTTTCACATCAACAAAACAATGTATCTCATTCTGTTGTCATGAATAAAGATCGATGAAGTTCTGAGTTCAGCATCTGTGTAATCAGTAGATGCTTGCTAAGGGGGCCCACTTAGTAAGTATCTGTAGTTAATTAGTTAGATGTTCTTTTCTGTTGATATCCAGTTAGTTTTCATCTTTGAAGTTTTTATACAAATTCAGTCTTATACTGCTCCTGCAGCATAGAGAGTCCATCCCTGTGACTGTTCCTGCAGCATAAGGCCAGTTCATGGTTTGTGCCTCAGTCGTAGCTATTACGGTTTCTATTTTAATCAAGCATAGTTGAGTTAAAGAATTCTGCATTACCATTCTGTGGCTTAGATAGAATTTCGTTCCAGTATGTATTTTTGCTAAGATTTGACCAAAACAAATTCCTAGTGCATATATTTTGCTGTGCCATTTAAAGTCTACGTCCCCTGGTTTGACAAGTAAATGAACGTCCACAGAGAGATATTAGTCACTTGTCAGAATGTCCAATTCCCAGGAAAGTTTTACTGTGATATTCATATCCTTTTGTGAGTGCGAGCCACCTTTGACAATTGATTGTTTTGAAATTACCATCAATTGAGCAGAACTTGAGGAAAGGATGTTTTAGTTAAGCACTAAAATTGAGGAAAGGGCTTCCTATATTAGGGGAACATTTAGAGTGCATGGGTTATAAGAGGTATTGATGAAATAATAGAAGATACTTTTCAAAACATTGAAACAAAAATCAACTTCATTTTCAAGACTTTGAAACTGTTCGCAATAGCTTTTGAGCATCTAAAGATAGAATCCTTTAGATATGGTAGCTAGATTTTATTGGGGATGGAAACCCTCAAGTAGTAGATTGAGTTTCAATGTGTAAATAATATCATTAGAGGTGTTCAAATTTGCTTGTTGAATGTGTATGGTAAGTTGCATTAGACTGTTTGTAACAACCACATTATATAGAACATAAAACAATAAAGATTTTACTCTCACCTAAAGAATTTTTCTTTAAACAACATATCAAGATGCATCTATTGCTGCTATAACATCAAGTAAGATAGTATTCTACCATAACAACATAAATAAACTAGATTCATGAATTCAAGTACTACAATGAGAAGTGTAAAGGTAGGAGATAAGAAGTCCGCATCTAGATTCAGCATCTTCCAAGACTTGACTTGCCATGTGCATCTAAGGGAAAGCATCATCTGACTGCTTTTCCATCATCCACGGACTTGTGCAGTCCCCTGCACAACTTCCTAACTGGAAGGGCCCTTCCCTTCTTACGAAAGGCAATGTTGGAAACCCTCGACAACAACCATTTGAGCTCTGGTGGTAAACCCTACCTAATTGACTGTACCATTCTAATAAGGATTCCTTCCTTTCAACTTCTATGTCTAACAATCTCAACTTAGACTTACTCTCCTATTTGAGCACTATCTGGGTTTTAGATCAATAAGGCATAATAATAACCTTATCAACTACTAGATAGCTTGGTATTTACTTGCACTTTAGCCACGTTAACCATCTAAATGGCATGTAGAATAAATAATCAATACATTCATAACCAAGGATTTATTTTTGTAACAAGTAGTGACCATTTCTTATTTCTAATAGAGAAACATATACATTTATCATTAAACATTAGCATGTTCTTCAAGTAATTAGAAATTTTTTCATTCTTCTTAGTTAATAATGTTCTATGTTAACTTTTGCTAACCTACTAGTTTTTCTTTTCATTTCAAGTAAGAAAAATCAAAATCCTCTAAGCATGTTCATGCTCAACCTAGAAACTCTTTCCAGAATATCAATTTAAGCAACAAGAGATGTTAGCTAGGATTATTAGCAAACAAAAACAAGCCATGAGCTTGCCCATGCTATAGAGATTAGTTGCAACATGAAAAATAATATCAGATTACAGAAAGAGACATGCATGTTGCATTACTCATAGGCTTAACTTGCATCATGAAACTCAAAAATTCTAAGTAACAGATTTCTTAGAAGTAATATGTGCATGTAAAATTCTAAGTCTTGACAAGGCTGTAATGCTCTATAGAGGCCAAGAACTCCTAGAATCCTTTCTACTCATACAAATTTCATTGTAGACATCTCTACTCCTGCTCTCTTATAAGCTATTCGAGCTCCTAAAGAGGCTTATCTAATTATAGTGTATCAATTTTCCCATTACAACACCAACTTCCAAATCTTTTATCCTTCCTTCCCAACCACGCATAAGCTCTTCCTCCCTTTTTTTGTTATGAGAGATTATCAAAACTAAAAGAAGTTTTCTTAAGTTATTTGGTAGTTATGATAACCATCTCCTTAAATTTCACAAACTTCCCTCATCTCAATAAGGTTGAGTATGATAAGATATCATGGAAAATCAAGAAGTATATCATTAAGGGTGTCAGATATTTAGACAGTATAATCTTTTCAGATAGCACACCACTTTCATGGCTGAAAACAAGGAACTACCAAATATGGTTTGGCCTACGTTCCATCATTTAACAATATGATGCTTTTATATATATATATGATGGTTGCAAAATATATGATCCACCAACTCATGGTTTCCAGCCTCCTTTCTCCAAATGGGAGGTTAAATTTATTTGTTTAATATTTGAGTTTCAACCATAATAAAATTGGAGGTAAGGCATAATAGCCTCATTTAAATTTAATAAAATATTCATTTTGAATAAAATGTAATCCATCGTAGGGTCACTCTCTACCACATCAACAATGGAGTTTGTTATTTACCCTCCTATTAAGGGGAGGCTCCTTGGTGAACTGGTGGGGCTTCTTGCCTGTAGTGCCAACAACCAAGGCCCAAACCTTAATATTAAATTTAAGGCCAGTATTGGCATGGTGTGATGGATTAAAGGTGGCGTTGTTGTTCTTGTCACCAAGGTTCAAACCCCATTGGGGTGGTATTGTTGAATGGATGTATTCTAGTTCATAGCTCTGGTCAAAAGCGTTTACCCCTTGAATAAAAAAAATAAAATGTAATCCAATTAAATACTTATGTATTTTAGCATTAACATTTCAACCTTGAAAAGGTATTTATATTTAAATTCCTCTAGGCATTATCATGTATCATCACTATGCTTTCCTAAAGAAGAATAAATAATGTTATTTTATATTAATATCTATATATGTATTTAGCTAAGCCATCTGGCGTAATTTCAACCTCAATAGGTGATAATATCATAACAACAAGTTCAGGTGCCAAAGTTTAGGTTTAATTCAATGATAGAAAGAAGGTAGGGAAATTGTTTTACAAAACCCTAAAATCACTGATGATAAAACCACTTCCTAGAATCACACAAATGACATACCTCAAGACATGACTTCATACAACACACTTCTAGGGTTCCTAGATCCCTTGACCTAACCCCAACTTAGATGGTGATTCCAGAGCATTTCTAACATTACCTCTCTACTCAGATGATACTTCCCCTCCTCCAAAGATTGTGATACCTACTACCGTGCATCAAACACCAAACAAAAAAAAATTAGTCTAACATTGTAATATCATAAAATCTCCATTTTATATTCTCTCTATATACATTTACTATAAAATAAACTTTTTTTTCTCTAGGGCATTAAAACACAACTTATTCTTTCTAAATAGATCATAGAACATATCATAATGGCATAATACTCATTACATTAACTAAACTTAATCACAAAGATGTCTTCATGTCATGCACTAATCAATCAAAATTTGCATCATTCATAAGTCATATTGCAAAAAGTAAAAGTGTTTTTAAAGCAAATAGGGTAGGATGTAGCATCTCCCCCCTTAAGAGTCATCGTCCTCGATGATGTTGGAGTTCATATACAAAAGAATAATATCAACATATAAAGATTAAAAGGGAATCTCATAGTCCTCCAAGAGGTGAGGAAATGTCTATTTGATGTCCTAGAAATCTTCCTAGGTGGCACCATCCTTGGTGTATTGGTCCCATTGGACCTTGCATTAAGTTACTTCACAATTGCATAAGCCAATCTTACACATCTCGAGCACCCTAATGGGCTCTATCGATGCCACTCCTTGATCCCACACCTATAAGGCATTCCAATCAATTAGATGATTACTACCAAGTATATATTTCTATAAGTATGAAACATGAAAGACATTGTGCATTCTAGACAAGACTGGTGGTAGAGCAATCCGATAGGCCACTAGATTAATTTCCTCCAGAAGCTCAAATGGTCTAACATATCATGGTGGTAACTTCATTGACTTCCCAAATTTAATGGCACTCTTCTAGGGTTTGAATCTTAAAAAAAACCTTATCTCCAACTGAAAATCATCTATGAGTTCTTCTAGCATTTGCATAACTCTACTACTTGTCATTTGCTTTATCCAAACTTTTCTTGATTGTCCTAATTTGTTCTTTCATTTCTGAGAGCATTTAAGGGCCAAGGCTAATCCTATCTTATAGCATGTCCCAATTTATAGGAGTGAGACACTTGTGCCTGTATAATGCCTCAAATGGTTGCATCGTAATGGCAGAATGATATGTGTTGTTGTAAGCAAATTCAACAAGTAGAAGATAATCTTCCCACTTGTACTATTGATCCATCTAGGAAACTCTTAGAAGATCTTCCAGTACCTAATTCACCCTCTCCATTTGACCATCTATCTTTGGGTGATATGCTTAGCTGGGTTCTAAGGGATGTAAATAGTGTTTGCTAAAATATAGAGGTCATTTTAGCATCCCTGTTAGAAATAATTTTTTCTAGAACCCCATGCAACCTGAATATTTCTTGCACAATTTTTTTGGCTATAATGGGTGCCCCATCTGTTAGGTTCCTAGGGATAAAATGCACTACCTTAGTAAGCAATTCCTTGACATTGGAAGCCCTTGTACAAAGTCCATGCTAATTACTTGCCACTTCCACTCAATAACCTCATGAGGGTATAATAATCATGTCAGGTGGTGATGTTTTTCTTTAACTCTTTGGCATTCTAAACATTCTGCTACATATTTTGTAACATCCCTCTTCATACCTTTCTAGAAGTACAATGGCTGAATGTTTGCCACTAGTTTAGTTACCCTTGGATGTCTGGAATAGGGTGCATTATGAACTTCATGAAGAACCAACTTTCTTAATTCCCCTAAGTCTGGAATATAAATTCTTCCCTTGTACCTAGGCACCCCATCCGTATCAAACTGGAAACCATCATATATATGGTCTTAAGGATCTTTTAATAGGACTTGTTTAACCTATTGGTAGTATTCATCACCTTCTGATTACTGGAGTACTTGGTTTTGAAATTTTTTCTGTACCATTATTATGGATGATATATGTCTCCTTCTACTCAGAGTAACTACTTCTTGATTCTCTTTCCCCTTGATGTAGCTGATTTCAAAATCATAGTCCAATATTAGTTTGAGCCACCTTCTTTGTGGAGCATTGAGATTTGGTTGAGTGAACATATACTGTAACCCTCAGTGGTTAGATCTCAACTCGAAGGGTTTTCCCAGCAAGTAATGCCTCCAAACTTACAATGTGTGAACAATTGTAGTGAATTTGATGTCATGTGGGGCATAGTTTTGCTCATAGTTTTTCAATTTTTTAGACTCATATGCAATGAATCTTCCGTCTTGCACAAGTACACCCCCAACCCTTCTCCTAAGGTGTCTTTGGTGACCACAAAATGTCCTTTGGGTTGAGTACTTGTAGTACCAATGTTAATTTTTCTTTTAAGGTTTCGAAGGCCTCCCGACACTTATCTTTCCGGACAAATATTTTCCATTTTCTCTAAAGAGACTTGATGGGACATGCAATTCGGGAGAAATTAGCCACAAATTTTCTATAATAACTAGAAAAACCCATGAAAATTTGGACCTCTTGCACATTCTTCAGCTTTGGCCATTCCAAAATGGCCTTGATTTTAGCCGAGTCTAGTGCAATTCCATCTATAGATATAATGTGCCCTAAGTACTACACTTCTTTCTTGAAAAATAAGCATTTGGACAATTTTCTGTCAAGCTTATTTTCTCTCAACCTCTAAAACATAAAGTGCAAATGCTGAAGGTGCTCTTTCTCATTCTTGGAGTATATCAAAATATCATCCAAAAACACTAGAACTTATCTAAATAGTCCTTGAACATGTTGTTCTTTAAGTTCATAAATCTTGTTGGGGTATTTGTTAACCCAAAAGGTAATACCGTGAATTCATAGTGCTTGTATCTAGTAAAAAATAATTTTTTATGAATTTCCTCTTCTTTCAACCTCAATTGATGGTAGCCTGATCGGAGGTCAATCTTAGAGAACATTGTTGCCCCTTGCAATTGATCAAAAAGATCATCTATGTGTGGTAAGGGATACCTATTCTTGATGGTTACATTATTGAGCATTTGATAATCAATGCATAGCCTAAGTGTACCATCCTTCTGTTGTGCCCTCAGCACACACGCCCCATTCAGAATGGGGACCCTCTTTTCTGTCACCTTGTCGGGTCGGTCAGGGTTGCCTCATTTTGTGTGCCCCTCTTTTTTGACATTTTGCATGGTCGATATTACCCTAAATTTTCATCCTAAAATCAACCGTGGTTTCCCTTCTGGTTTTTGCTGCCCTCCGGGGCCTCGTGGGTTCCTTGGGCCTTTCGGGCTCTGGGGCAGCCCTGGGCCCTTCCGGGCCCAGGCCTCCGGGGTTCCCTTATCGGGCTTCCCCCTTTCGTTCGCCACCCCGGCGGCGTTCCCCGAGTGTCTTTCTGCCCTCCGGAGCCCGCCCTGCCGGTTGTCGATCGGAGGTCTTCGGGGATTTCCCAGGAAGCCCTTGCTCCGTCGGGCCCCGGGATCTGGTAGTCTGCATCCGGACTTCCGTCCCTGGATCACCGTCCGCGACGGCGACCCTGCAGTGGCCGCTCGCCCTTCGGCCCCCGGGGTCTTGCTCGCCGCCGCTATCACCGTGCAAATTGAAATCTTTCGATAGTGAACTCTCCACTGCACCCCGTCCTCCGGGCCCCGAGTGTTCTGTCGCCGCTGACTCAAAGTCATCGTAAATCTCGAGGCGGCCGTCGTAGCGCAGCTTCCCGTCGGCTGGATCCCGGAGTCTCTGCCGCCACCGCCGACTCAAATTTGAATCCCACCAACCTTTTGGCGTGATCATACGTGCAATAAATGTGAGCATTAATGACCGATAGGGTATATAAACCGTGGTCCCCAATGTCATTTTAACTTGGCAAATTTGAGCAGCAATTAAGTTGGAGCCCACTACAATCGGCATCATCACGATCATCGACATCAGCATCGCCCGTCAACCCTGCCGGTGAACCCCATCAACTTGCCGCTTGGCGAATTGGAGGTAGGCCATCCTTGTTCGCCCTCCCGCTGTTTTTGATCTTTTGTGGATTTCGTTAAAATGAACAATGAATTAAATTACGTAAAATTGAACATCACCCCGTCACGCCCATAACCCATGTCTTCGAATTTGCCGGAACCCATCGAAATCACCCTCACCGCTGGCTCGGGACTTGTCCGTGTCGTGGGCGTTCTTCGCACAGTGCAAAGGTCCCCGTCGGGCCTGAAACCCTCACTTCGCTGTCACCGCTGGGCCACATTGCAAAGTCTATCGGCAGCGAACCTTCGCCGGCTGCCCGACCTTCGGTCTCTGGGGGTCTTTTCGCCGCCGCCGTCACCCGAGCATTGCCGAAGCCCATCACAGTGGCCGTCATCCCTCGTTGCCCCGCCCCCTGGGTCCTGGGAGCCTTTTCGCCATCGCTGTTTACCCTTCGCGGCGGCTGTCATCTCCCATCTGTCCCATCGCCAGGTCAAGGTCCATCCTTCGCCGCCGCTGTTCAATTCATCGCCGTATATCTCGCGGTGGCCGTGGGACCGCGTTGTCCCACCTCCCGGCTCCCGGTCCATCCTTCGCTGCCACCTTTCATATCATTGCCATCACCATGCCGCGGCCTGCACCTCGCATCGTTCTGCCTCCTGAGTCCTGGGACGCCTTTCGTCGCTGTCGCTTGTGAGTTGTCATAACTTCCTGGCGGCCATCCCCTTGCGTCCCCCCGTGGGCCGGAGCCCGAACTTCACCTCGCCGTCGCCGTTGGGCCACATTGCAAGGTCCAACGGCGGTGAACCTCCGTCGACTTCCTGCCCTCCGGGCTCCAGTTTTCTCCTCGCCGCCACCATTCAAAACGATCAAAGATTACGCGGCGGCCGTTAGCTAGCGTCCTCCCGGCCTCCGCGGCCCGGTGCTCCGAGTGTCGTCCGGTCTAAGACTGTTAAACCAAACCTGATGACGGCCGTCTTCTTTTTCTTCCCAGGTTTCGGCCTCTGGGCTTCCGCCACCGGACTTCTGTCCGATGTCTGCCACTGCCAGCTTCCTTCGCCTAACTACCTTCCAGCCTGAAACCTCCGAGGTCCTTTAAATCGATCCAAAAAAAATTAAATTGAGAATCTGACAACGACCCACGTTCTAAATCATGCCGTTCTCCATCTTGGGTCTCTTAAAACATCAAAATTTGGCCAACGGGGATCTCCAGGAGCTTTTGCTCTTGTTTTCCCTTTCTGATAGCATTCCTGCCAGGGAAGTCCGGCCCTCCGGGCCCGGATTGTCCAATTGCTCTAAAATGAAATCGATATCATCCGAGGATTAAATTTATGATGTATTGGAATGGTTATTTAGATGATATGTTCACAATGCGGACTAACATTAACGTCATTGGTGTTTTCTTGTGCTGACTTCGCCCTTTGCCTACAGGAACTTCAGGGGCCTCCGCCGAAAGGGACAAGGGTAAGAAATCTGGGAGGGTCGCTCGTGGAAAGGACGATAAAGACCAAATGAAGTTTCAATTCCAAGGTGAACCACTCCAATCAAAGGTCTTTACTGACTGGAGAGAAATCTCAGATACCAATATCGGCCAGGTGGACATAGATGAGTTCACCCAGAGGGTCAAGGTCGACCCTAAAACAAAGAATGCCCAGTTAATATGCCAAAGCAGGATTTCCAAAGTTGCTGGCTTCCCTCCCTCTCTGATAGCACCTGAACTGGTAATGGCTTGCCAAGAAGCCTACCAAACAGATACCAGAACAATCGTGGATAAGGAGGGGAATATCCTTGCCGACATGTCTCTGGCAGGAATCACAAAAACGTTCCACATTCCCACTTTCCCGCACATGCAGATCCCCACTTTGGAGTAGTGTCAAGCGGCATGGGATGCCAATCCATTGGGCTGCAAGAAGTCAATTAACATTTACTGGTTAAAGGAGAGACGGGGCAGCGCTGCAAAGGTTCCCCAGGAGCTGTCCCGCAGCGACTTCCACGAGGATTATCACGACTTAGTGACTATGCTAAGCAGGATGATGGGCCTTCTAGCAGCTGCCTACTTCCAGGAGAGGATGGCTTACTACGTTGAACAGATCATATGAGGGAATGAGGATGTGAAAACTAAAATCTCATTCAACTAGGGGAGTATTATCAGCAACTGCTTCCACGAGCAGTTCGTAAATGTCAAGAAAAGCAACAAGTTCTACATGACCTCGTACCTGGTGTACTCCTTGGTAGGTCAGAAACAATATAGTGGACTCTTCATGGCGCTTGATGGGGATCACAAATGAGGGCTCAAGCCTTTTGACCGGTACCCTCAACTACAGTACCGCTATTTCAAAAAAGAGTATTGCCGTGTCAATGATGCATTCATAGGCAACATTATCAGATTAATAGCTGGGGACTTCGAGAGAAGGGTATCCCACCACGCCAGGGCACTCTTGAAGGAGTATGCCTTCTTATACATTCAATTCCCCAAGTTCACCTACATCCGTGCCCGGGGATTCACGGAACAACCAAACAATTTGCCAAGATACCCAAACGATAAGATCATTCTCCTAGAGCTTTCTCGGTAGCTTCAACATATTCAAACGGTCTTTGGCCAGAAGCACGTAGCAGGGATCCCCTATCCCATGACCCTCGGCCAAGGCCAGTATCGATTGCAAACATCTCAATGCACTGGCAACTCAGAGAAAGAACTTAAAGAATATAACCTTGAATGGTACACGGCTTGCCCATGAATGGACCCCCACGGCCACGTCAAGAAGGTGATAGGACCGGCATATGCCCACCAGTACCATGTTGAAGATTTCTGGGCAGATTGTAAAGATGATAAGGAGGTCCGCAAGAGACATTACATGCGAATGACAGTATAGTTTTTGAGGAGGGTACAGCTATTTCCAGTGCCAGACCAACTTGAAGAGGATGAGTCCACCCTTGTGCACCCGAGGTACCCTGCGCTTGCCGACCTGGCAATCCCCTCCATCGACTGGGATGAGCAAGAGGTCGAGGACCTGGATACTATCACACAGTCAATTATAGCTCGCACTAAGGAGTGGGTTGATGGATAGGTAGCACAACTGAAGCTACAGGGGGTGGCTTTAACATACGAAGCACTCAAGAGCAAGCCAAGCACCATGGAGGATGTTACCGCCTCCCCATCAGCTGGTGAGACTTCTAAATCTCCCCCCATCACCAGGTCCCAAAAAAGGAAGGGAGTAGAAATGACATAGTCTACAGACCCAAAAGAAAAAGCAACAAAGGATACGAGAGGCTCATCTCCCAAGAAGCTTAAAAGGACAGTGATCACAACAGATGCGCAGCCTCCATTGCTCCTTCCTCCCCTGACTGGTGTGCTGCCCACCTCTCAGGCTGCAGTTGCCTCATCCCCGCAGGCGGTGGACATTTCTGTCCACCTTGCCTCTTTGCCCTGGCTGAGTCCATAATCAATATTGACTCTTCCTCGAGCATGACCACTTCCCCTTCCTCTGCTGCTGCCATGTCACCCATCACCTCCCTGCCTCTGGCAACGATAGCATCGCCTATTCCCCTCTCCACTATACCCGAGGCCATTACGTGACACCTGCAGAGTCTTCCTCCTGAGCTCTCGCAGCTTTTAATTGACCCTGCTCTCCAAGCAGCCCTGGCCCAGGCCCTCGCAACATCTCAACCTTCACAACCGCCAATAGGGCCGCCAGCCATGGAGGCCATGATGCAAATTTCCAAAGAGTTGGAAGAGCTGGAACAGGAGGCTTCAAAGCCTATTGAAGAGGAGGCCGATGATTATTATGAGCAACCTGAATATGAGCATAGAACCATCGACAAGGTTTCCTATGAGGAAGAAGAGACAGGCTCTTCCGAGAGTGGGGATGGAGAGGATGGCTCGGGCGCCAAGGAAATTATTCAGGTTTTTGATGATGATGTTGAAGAAGAGTTGGCTCAGCAGCCAAAAGATGTTGGAGAAGAGGCAGAATAGTCGCCACGTGGTGAAGAGGGACAGCCGCAAGAAGAGCAACCTAAAAGGGATATCATTGAGGCTGAGACCCACATTATGAAGAGCCCAGAACCTAAGGCCACTGAAGAAAAGAAAGAAGAAGAGGCACCAAAAGAACAGGATCCCACTCAGATATTATCCACCAAGCTGCCCGTCAAAAGCCTCGTGTTTTATCAAGACTCTGACGAAGAGGAGGATCCTGCCAAAGGAAAGGGAGAAGCCCAAAAGGAAGAAGAGGCAGAGATCTTACAGTTAACGGAGATGGGTGAAGGCAGCCATGATGCACCCATAGACAAGTCTGCCATGCCCGACTGGCTGGAAAGGCAGCTCGAAAAGACTACTCCTGTTCTGAGCAACCTGAGGTCAAGATTGGAAGCCATCTTGGCTCGATCCTTGACCGTAACAAAGAAGGAGAAGAAGCCTAAGGTCCATTCCTGGATAACCATGGACGCTTCTAACTCCCGAGCTGCATAAGTAGCAACACCAACCGTTGGCCAGGCTAGAGTTAGTTACAATATCTCCACCATCAACCTAGGGATGGCCACCAGGGAACAGAAGGTCAGACATCTGGAGGAGTCAGTGGCCATGGTGGTGTATCTGATTAAATAGGACAAGGTCACCAAAGACGAGCTGAATTCATAGTTTGCTGCCCTAATGGACTATATCCAGCAGTGGTCTTCAATAGACGACCTCCCCACTACCTCCACGGCCGCACCACAACTGCTCTCCAAGGAACAGATAGATAAGCTGGAGAGGAGGAAAAACTTGGAGAAGACCATGAAGGATTGGTTCCAGCAGGTTGCGAGCATCGGAAATATAGGAATCGGCTTGGCTATGCAGATAGCCAACAAGTTCCTGTACCTGATTCAATCCTTGGAAGGCAGGAAGAAACTCTGCACCAACTTCCCTAGGATTTATGACTCTGCCTTCCCAAAGATTGAAGCCATCCTTCAAATGCTAGAAAGCATGTGGGAAGAAAAGCTAGAATTGAAGAAGGAGGATCACTGGATGGTAGACATATGGCGCAGAGACCTCATCAACCAAAAGGAGAGGATGGAACAGATCCTGAACAAGGTAGATCCGGATATAGAGTGGATCAAGGAGATCCGGGTAGAGTGCACCTAGTATCATGAACTAATGACAGGCCATGATATGCCCACGGTGCAATTGGATGCAGAAAAGGTCAGGTCATACTTTAAGGAAAAGATGAAGGACGGGACAGCCGGAGATATCACAACGGACTTCCTGAGTTTCGCTGCCCGTGCCTTCGACAGATCAGAGCTGTTCAGAGATCAGGGCTCAAAGTATGAGGAGGATTGGAAGCGGCTGGTGGAGAATGCCAAAGAGTGGAGCTATCAGGCATTGAGATGCGAAGTCCTCGAGATCGACAAGCTCCAGGCCGTAATCCTCAAGTGTATAGAGCATGTAGCCTCCGAAGAGTGGAAAGACAGCCCAGCCAAGGAAAAGGACCTCCCAAAAGAGTAGCTACAGCCAAAGAAACAACAATTAGCTACAGGATGAAAAGGCAAATAGTGTCATCCACTAGATGACGAAATAGGGAAAAGACAAAGGATGTTTTTTAATTGTAAATCTATTTGGGGGTAGGTGAAACCCTATTTTGTAATGAATCTTGGCCACACAATTGTAATAAATCTTGGCCATTCATTTGACTTTTGAAAAGCTATAAATAGAGCACTCCCCTCATTTGCAAAAGGGAGAGTTGAGTTGTTGTAAAAACATGCTGTTGAAATTTATGACAAATAGCATTGACTTGGTGCATTTCCTTATTTTCTCTCATGTCAATTGATTCACTTCTCCAATATTAGATGTTTAGCTTAGATCTCTTTGCTGTTTAGTTAGCTGTTCATGTTATTTGGGTAAATCTTAGGAATATTGTTTGGTGTTTATGAAAATTCCTGCATTGTTGATGATCCTTTAGTCCATACTTTTTGCTGTTTGCTGAAGGTAGACCACTGTGCAAAGTTAGCCTGGACTTAATTAAAGTTGCCCCAAACACTTATCTTTAGTTCATACATGTATGTGGTGGATGAAGGATAAAAATCTGCAGCCCTTAGAAGATAGCATGATTTCCATGATACTGTGAAATCCCTGGTTAAGTGGGATATCGTTTTAAGGGATTGTCCATTGCAGGAACTCCATTGTCACTATTCATTGCAAGCTTCAGACTTAGGAACTTTCCTTCCCCTTCGCTCTTTTTCACTTTCTTTAGAAACTGAACAATACCAAGGTTCATTGCACATTATAAAGCCAAAATCTAATAACCAGATGGAGTTCGAGACTACTGTTTGAACCTATAGCCAACACGTAACTGCTTTCATGCTAAAAACTCCTTTTTGAAGATCCAACTTCATGCTTTGTGCCTTTACTTTGTATTCCTGTAAGGCCGCCTTGTGATTCCAGCAAATCACATCAAACTACTGAGGTATCTGAGCACTGTCATGACCTGACACCGGAGAGACCTTAAGATAGTGTTCTACAACTCGATTGTGGGAGATTGTCTTTCAAGAGAGGTAGTGCACCTATGCACTGCCTGTGTTGAGAAGTGCATAAAAACACCATCAACAGAATTGGCGCTAGAAGGAGGGTCACGATCAGAATACTAAGCTACGCGATAAAGCAAAGCTGGATCAGATTGGATCATTCTCCCCAGAGAGATTTCAAAGGATTCTATGATCAGCACCAAACAAGGGAGAATTTAAAGAATTGCAACCTCCCACGAGGGAAAAATGAGCACAAGGAAGCAGCGCCGCCTCTTCCTCTTCCTCCATTCCATCCGCCTCCATTTCACCCCCACCTTCATTTGGCTGGCCTTCATCTTCCACCCAACCATCTCAAACAACAGTTGCACATCTTCCCTCCGGCAGCCAGGGGTTCGCTCCTCTCCCGGCCCTTTTAGCCCAAAGCACAGTCCAGGTAGCCATAGCTCAAGGGTAGCCCCATATAGTGGTTGTATTGCCAATACAGCCCCAAATCCCTATTTTTCAATAGCAGGTGCCACCTTTGCCTCCCCCCATGGCTTGGCTTGCGCATAACCCTTCGCCGATACACTTTGCTGTTTACAATGACATGCCCAAGAATCCAGAGGGCTTTTGTTCGAAGTTTCATCCATGTGACATGCAAAGAACAGCCGAAGAGCATATCAAGATATTTGAAATGGTGATTACCAAAATGCAGGTGGATCACGAGGATGTGGCATGTCGCCTTTTCACGCATTCATTGGGAGAAGAGGCCTTCTACTGGTACATCAATCTGCTACGGGGATCAATCACATCGTGGAACCTGATGAAGAATGCCTTTCTGCAGAAGTACAAGATCCCTGTCAACCCCGCGGACCTTTACTAGCAGTTCATGTCCATCAGAAGGGAGGTCAACGAACCTATCGGCTCCTTCAATGATCGCTTCCACCGGGCTCACATGAGGCTTCAGGATCCGTACCTCCATAATGATGCGGCTGCTCTACCAGTCTACTACGCGGCCCTGGATAACCTCACGGTGGCGTTGGTGAAAAGGATGCGCCCGCCGCCTACTACCTTACTGATCGCCTATGCAGAAGCTGTCATTGCAAGTGCAGACTTGGGACAAAATATCTCTGGCCCGCTGCCCTCTTTGGGGCCTGTCGCACACCCAATGCAAATTCAGGGGCTCAATCAGGTGTTTGTTCACCGAACTCCTCTCATGAACCAGGTGCCACAATTGTCTATGGTGCCGCACCCGGGGCAGCCATTGAATTATGCGCCTCCCGTGACTTCGTATTTGCAGCCCCAGCAGCAGTACAACTATTCCCAGATAGCTCCAAAGCAGCAAACATATTCCCAACAGCCCCAGGCATCGTTGTACTTATCAGGACCAGACTTTCCTCCAGCCTATCAAAATCAGCCAGTAGCCCTGCCCTCTTTTCTCCAAAATCCGGCCCCGTCGCCTGGAGGTGGAGCTAAGAAGGACAAGCTAGAGGAGCTGACCGAAATGATTAAGAAGATGTCCACAGAGATGACGCATCTGAAGAACTAGAATAATCAGTTGCAGGCCTCCAAACGCAATTTCTAGGCCAATCTCAACAGGGATAGTCAAGAGTCTCAAGACAATAGACACAACAGAGATAATCAGGAAGCGGGCACCTCCTTCGGGCAGAATTATGAGAGGGGGCAAAACTCCAATCAAAATGCAAAAAGGAGGCCTTCCCAGAGGCAAAACCGCACATGGAACACCAGGCCCAACAACGGTGGTGTCCCCACACCATTCGATCAACTGGCAAGCCATGACAAAACATCCGATGGTGTGTATTTGGCTGAAGCAGCTTTGTCCAGATGGTGCCGACTTCATAAAACCAGCAGGCACTCTGAGCTGGACTGTCCTGAGTTCCAGATAGCTGCTGAAATCTTCCAAGTGGAGGTACAAAATGTCATCGACGATGCCAACTGTAGGGATATTATCCCATCGGAGCCCTACGATTCCTCATGTCTGGTGGTCAATCAGGCACCGTTTTCGCAGGGTGATCGCAACGAACCCGAAGCCGAGCCCGCCCCTATTAAGGATGAGAAAGCGCAAGAGGTAAGTAATGAATCAGCCTTAGCTCAGCTTTTTGATTTGGTAGATAACAGTCCGGTGGATGAAGAAGAGCCATTTGTGGATGAGGTCCACATGTTCCATCAACGGTCAAGTCCCTATTTCCTTAGGAATAGACAAGCCGATGGACCCTTCACAACTTTGACCCCACCAAACAACTTCACCACCCCGCCTGACTCAAATGCTAGCAATAACCCAGGGCTCCCTCATATACCTGCCCATTATCTCAACAAGAACCAATCCCAAAACCAACCGCAAGGTCAGCCTCAGAGCCAACACCAAAATCCGCCGGGGCAAACCAGGATTCAAACCCCTAGTTCTCCCATAGGCCAAGCTTTTAGATTCAGTGCTTTGCAACCTCTAAGGAAAAGGTGGTTTATCTTGTCTTTGTAAAACAAGTTCCGTAGAAACTGTATCAGGTAAAGGAATATGCTCAGTAGGAACAACAGGTGCAATAGATTCTTCAAGGGGAGAATCTGGTATTTTAATAATCAGAGGTGGTTTGGGAGCAGGTAAAGTAGTTCCAGACCTTAGATGGATGTCATTAATGTTTAAGGCATAAGCTTGATATTGGTTGGCTTCAGCAAGATATGCAGATTGATGTGGCTGATGCTGTTGCTTATTATTGGGATTGGGCAACGGCTGAGCAGGCATAGGCATTTGCTTCAGAGGGCCAGGATTTGTGGCAGTTGCTGTAGGAGGTGGCATGAGGGCCTGTTGTTGTGGTTGTGGAAGCTGCAGGAATCTAGAAGACTAGTTTTGCCATTGTTGAGGACCTCTCCATTGAGGATTTTATTGTCAATTTCCTGAAGGTGGGTCCATTGCCCTTGTAGCTGTTGCCAACCTTCTTAAGGAGATTGCCATTATGAGGTCTGATAATTAGGCCAACTTGGTTGAGGCGGATTCCATGGTGGTGGTGGTCCATATGCATGTTGCCATTGGTTATTATAGCCAGAATAAGGATTACCAAAAGTTAAAGGGTCTTGAGGCATACCTTGTCTTTGGGCCCATGGTCTCCTTTGCGCAACAAACAACACTTGATCATCATCACCTTCTACTGGTTTGAAGTCAGTAGGCAGTTGTCTAGCTTCCAAATTAGCCACCATATTGCATCTGCAATCATGCTTATTCTATCTACAGTATGGACAGAACTCGGCCAAAACTACCTTAGCTTCTGCATGTTTCTTCCGAGCTTGCATAGTGTCTAGTTGTGTAGCCATATTATTAATGATGTCCTGCTTGAAATCAGACAGCAAATTTGTGATCTCCATCTGGGTAACTCCACCAGAAGAAGACTTCCCCATTGTAGCATGATGACCTCGACCTTTCTTAACTATTGCTCGAGAGTAGTTAAGACATATTTTCTTTATATCATCCCAAGGTAGTTGAGTTATGTCACCTCCTCCCATCAGGTCCAGGGCGTCAATACAGGCATCACTGATTCCCCTTAGAAAGAGTAGTTTCTGAGAGTACTTGTTGAGAGTATGGTTTGAGTTCCTTTTTAGTGAAAACAAAAACCTAGAAATATAATCTTCCAGACTTTCATCCTCCTTCTGCTGAATTCAGAATATGTCATCACCTTTGCTGGCACTCTTACAATATTCCTTATACTTTTCAAGGAATTTCATCTGCATGGCTGCCCAACTATCTACAACACCTCTTCCCAGACTCATGAACCACCTGAGAGCTCCTTCCTTCAAGGTGGAAGGAAATAACTTCAGTTTATGAGCGTATGTGTTGTAGTCATAACTGTGATAGAGGACATCAAATTCAAACAGAAAAGTTTTTGGATCCTCCGTAACCAAACCATAAAACTTTGGAAGCAAGGAAGAGGGAATTTTTTTAAGATTGTCGGTATCTTGTTGGGGAATAATAGGAAACTCAAATATAGGAGGTGGATTATTAGGTGGATTATTTGCCATGTCTAGTTGCTAGAATAACAGAGCAAATGGATTTTCCTTAGGTTTGTTATCAGCTGGATCAAATGGTAGTTCAATAAATAGATTTTCAGGGAGGAACCTTCCCAGTGCGTCTCTTCTTCTTCCATGCATGCAAAATATATGCACTAGGAACTAGTTTTAGTCATATCTTAGTAGAAATAATACTGGAAATAAATTCTATCTAAGCCACAGAACGGTAATGCAAAATTCTTTAACTCAACTATGATAGAAACCATAACAACTACGACTGAAACACAAACTAGGAACCGGCCTTATGCTGCAGGAACCGTCACAGGAATGGACTCTCTATGCTGCAGGAGCACTATAAGACTGAGTTTGTATGAAAACTTCAAAGATGAAAGCTAACTGAAGATCAACAGAAAATAACAACTAGCTAACTAGCTACAGATACTTACTAAGTGGGCCCCCTTAGCAAGCATCTACTGATTACACAGATGCTAAACTTAGAACTTCATCAAACTTTATTCATGAAAATAGAATGGTATACATTGCTTTATTGATGTGGAAACTAACAATGAACTCTGTCTTTGATCATATAGATTTTGTTTCTCATTATCATACTGACTCTTACATAATATCTGCTATTACTATGCTTCTAACTTTTTCTAACTATCCCCCCTTCTGTCTCTCTCACGCAGGAGGAGAACTTTATTTATAAACAGGAGAGCAACTAACTAACCCTATCAAAGAAAGACGTGGAAGTAAAGTATATCCCCGAATCAAGGAACAAACTTCATAATGAATTTATGCGTTCAACCCAATTTGGAGAAAATATAGCGCTCCACTCTTTCCAGATTGACTATCATTAAAATTATTTCCCATAGTTTCGGTCAAAGAGTCTTCGTCGGAGCTTCCTCGAAGTCGTGCAGGAAATGGACTTTACTGCAAGGCCGAGATCGGCTGCGCTTGACTCAATCATTCTTCAACAACCTACAAAATAAAAGGTAACAGATGCGAAAGAAAAGGCGTATGGCACATACACGATATCTATTCATTAATCACACATTTTAAATCTACTTCATCATTTAAAAACCGTATACAATATACCAGCCATTTTAGGGAGTCAATGGGCAATAAATGCAATCAAGTCAACACCATGAGCTGTAGGAATATGAAAGTATTATGCTATAGGATATCCCCATAAAAGGTTTCAACAAAGTTTAAACAGCCATGAAATAACAAACGTAAGGACATTGAAATTTTATCATAACATCCAAATTATGAGCATATTTTAAGCTCATCACTTCCTCGCACTTGTCATTCCATTTCTACGCTCCTGCCTTGTGGAGTAGGTAAGAATATGGGTTTTGTTTATTTGCTAGTTGTGCTATGAATCTACGAATGGAATGAAGCCTTCCTTGGAGGCCTCTCAATTGTTTCAATGTTTTGGGTGCCTCCATCTAAAGGATTATTTTTTACCTTGGTAGGATCTATTTCCATACCCCTCTTTGGATTTAAGCAAGCCTTGTATTCCTCCATCTTGTCAAAAATAGCGCTCAAGGTTGCTATGTGATCTCTCCTTTTTCTAGATTTTGCTAGTATGTAATTAACATAATCTTTGACAATTTTTTGGATCATGTCATGAAAAATTAACATCATGGCTCTTTGGTAGGTGGCTGCAGTGTTCTTTAGGCTGAATGGCATGATGTTCTAGTAGTAGGTCCCCCATGGACAAGTGAAGGTCATTTTGTGTTGGTCCTCTTTGGCAATCATTATTTGGATGTACCCACAGAAACTGTCCATCAAAGAAAGCATTTCATGTCTTGTTGTCATGTCCATTATCTTGTCAATTTTAGGCAATGGGAAATCATCTTTTGAGCATGTTTTTTTACGGTCTCTAAAATCCATGGAGATTCGGATGCCCCCATCAAGTTTTGAAGTAGGAACCAGATTTGACACCCATTCTGGATAGTCGATTGGTCAAATGAATCCTGCATGAAGTAGTTTCTTCAGTTTCATTTTGACCAAAAAAGCAATCTGAGGATGCATTTTCTTGATTTTTTGTCTAACGGGCTTTACCTCGAAGTAGACTTCTACATGATGGACCACAATCTTTGGATCGAGCCCGTGCATGTTGGCATAGCTCCATGCAAAACTAACCTCTCTCTCTCTCTCAAGAAGGTTGCTAGGAGCTCTTATTCCTCTAATAGTAATGATTCTGCATAGAATGTGATGTGTAGTGTCTCCTCTATTCCCAAGTTGACTGGGTTGCATATTTTGGCTAGGACCGCTAATTTTTCCTGATGTCGAGCTCTGAGAGGAGGATTGAATCCCCCATCCTCAGGTACCTCAGAGGGTTTTTCACTGTTGGATGCGTCATTTTTTTTACTATTTTTAGGTTGGAGAGTGCCACAGTGTGGTTTTCACTCATGGACCTAGAGATTCTTCTCAATTTTTTGCTTTTGTGACAAAGGGATTCTATCGTTTTCCCATAGTATTCCTGTGTCTAGCTCAATGATAAATCTTTCTTTATGATCCCCACATGGAATATAAGTACCATGAATTCTGGGAGTGCCTCATCATTTTTGAATGTGTCTAGAATTGGTGGTCCTCATTTGTCATAATCGATGAGTTGTGGGTAGAGTAGATAGATTTCATGGTTTTGGTTTTAAGACTCATAGGATAGGATACTAATCATGAGTAGGGAGGTGTCTTCGAAAAGCATTGGCAAGTCGGTTATGGGTTCCTCGTCACTACTACATACATCAATTATATCGAAGGTGAAGTTTTCTATTACATGACTGGTGGATATGGGTAGGTGAATGGTGGTTGTTGATTTCTGAAGAAGATTGTTGATCTTTCTAATTGGAGGACTTTAGCCAAGTATGGTTATACTTGAAGGGGTACATCCAAGGCCAAGATTTGGTTTTACTGAATTAGTAAATAATAATAATATAAACTCAATCAACTATAAATTTCTTTCTATTAGTGCTTGCCACAATTTGACATTCTTTTGAAGCAGCATTTCGAGGACTCGTCATCATCCTTGGTCTTCTCTACATCAATCTTCACATTATTTTACATTATCTCCTTCTTTAGTGAAGATTGGGGGCTCTTGACATTATGACATTTGAGCAGGGACTCAACGTTGAGGGGGGTTGCATAGAATTTCTTCATTATCTCTTATGGGAGGCTTCTTCCTCACTTGAGGGGGTGATCCTACAAAGTTGGTTTAAAATTTCTAGGAGATTCTAATTTTGTTGAAATCACATATTTTTAGAAAATATAATGATTAAAGCCTTAAAAAGTTCCATTTAAAGCATTCCAATTGAAGAGGGTTTGAACAAACTACCTTAGATCAAACCCCATTGGATAGACTCACTAGTTTTAAACCATACCTATAATAGAGTCCCCTTTACACGTATCAAAATGCTGAAAAAAACCACTTTTGATTTACTTTTTTGGGGATCAAATGAATTAATTTAAAATTCATTTTTTGTAAGTATATGGTCTCCAAAAAGTATAATTTTAAATAAATTTAATTTTGTTATTATATTTATTTTTTATTTCTTGTGAATGTAGGTTTAATAAATTTAATTTTGTTATTATATTTATTTTTTATTTCTTGTGAATGTAGGTTTTTCATAGAAAATCATGCTCTTTGTTCTGCATATGTGGAAAAAAAAAAAAAATGAGTGCACCAAATATTAAATATTGAAGCCCAAAAAAAATGAATTTCGATACATACAAATATATTTACATTAACCTATGGCTCTTTAAGTTCATATTAACATCATTTCCTAGAATAATTGTCATTATGATGAAATTAAGTATTCTATCCATAAATAGTTTAACAATATTTAACATATCTATGCAATTCAAAATTGAAGTAGAAATAGTCTATATCTACCATGGTTAGTCCTTCCTACTGATTTATAAATAACACCTAGATTAAATGTATTATATGTAGATATATTGCTAGAATAATATCCAATATATTTAATATTAACTTAGGTGAATACTGCTTGTTCAAATATATTATATGTAGATATATTGCTAGAATAATATCCAAAAAAATCGAACAAAAATGAACTTCATGTATTTTACAACTATAGGTATATGAAAGATTTTTTTGAGCTAAAATAAAAGAGTACTTTAATATTTTCCATTATGAGTTTAATAACCTATTCTAGTTATAGGAAAATTACAAAAATCTCCTACTTGCCATTTGCATATATTTTACAACTATGGATATTTGAATGATTTTTTTTCAACTAAAATAAAGACTACTTTTATATTTTCCATTAGAAATTTAATAAGCTATTTGAATTTTTAGTATAGTTGTAATGACAGAAAATGTGAACAAGGATTTCATTCTATGATAGAATCTCAACAATGATTTCATTCTATAGAATAGGGTTATGGATATTTGAAAGATTCTTTTGAGCTAAAATAAAAGAGTACTTTTATATTTTCTCAATAAGGATTCCACTATGCAGAATAGGGTAGAATCAAGGGAAAATGTATGAATCAATAGTATCAACTATCAAATACATAAAAATAAAACCCTAGGACCTTAATCTCAATTGGGATTTCATTATGTAGAATAAGGTTAAAATCATTCTATAGAATAGGGTTATGGATATTTGAAAGATTCTTTTGAGCTAAAATAAAAGAGTACTTTTATATTTTCTCAATAAGGATTTCACTATGCAGAATAGGGTAGAATCAAGGGAAAATGTATGAATCAATAGTATCAACTATCAAATACATAAAAATCAAACCCTAGGACCTTAATCTCAATTGGGATTTCATTATGTAGAATAAGGTTATGGGTATTTGAAATAATTTTTTGAGCTAAAATAAAAGAGTACTTCGATATTTTCCATTATGAATTTCATAAGCTATTCCAATTATTGGAAAATTACAAGAATCTCCCGCCTGCATATATTTTACAAATATGGGTATTCAAATTTATTTTTTGAGCTAAAATAGAAGAGTACTTTTATATTTTCCATTATGAATTTAATAAGCAATTGCAATTTATGGTACAATCGACAAAGATTTCATTCTATGATAGAAAATCTCAACAAATTTTTCTTTTTGTACAATAGGGTAGAATCAACGGAAAAGGTATCAATCAAAAGTATCAACCATCAAATATATTGAAAACAAACCCTAAGACCCTAATCTAAACAAGGATTCCATTCTGTCAAATAGGATTATGGGTATTTAAAATATATTTTTCAGCTAAAATAAAATAGTACTAATAAGCTATTCCAATTTATAGTATAGTTGTAATGACAAAAAATCTCAACAAGAATGTCATTTTGTAGAATAGGGTAGAATCAAGGGAAAAGGCATGAATCAATAGCATCAACCATCAAATACGTAAAACTCAAACCCTAGGACCCTAATCCAACAATGAAGCACAAATGAACATAGAAATATAAAATGATAAAATAATATTACCAACAATCTCTATGCCATGGTTAACTCACCTTCATTGGTCTTCTCCATTTTACTCTATATCAAAGATAGTAGTTGCGGTTGTCTCTAGCTAGCTAAGGTAGAAATGAAAGTGAAAGGTCTCTTTAATAGAAAACCAAATTTGAATGAAGGGTCAAGATCAAATGATGAAGATCAATGGATATGATTGCTTGAGAAGCAATGAAATAGGGTTAGGGAAAAAATAGGGTTTAGTTAGGGATTGGTGGTGGAGATTAAAAGGTAATAAAACCTTATCAAGGGTGGAAATTAATTAAGATGTGAAGGGATATGAATGGCACAAATAAAGAGAAAGGATAAGAATGACACATATAAAGAGGTTGCAGAGTAAATTAAATAATTATTTAATTGTAGAAGAAAGGGTAAAGGTTGATTTTAATTAAAATAACAATTTAATTAAAAGTGGGGGAAAATGACAAAATATTAAATAATTAAAATAATTATTTAATGGCAAGGGAAAGGTGGAAAATAATTAATTAAATAAAATGTATTTAATTATGGAAGAAGAAACTAATGAATAATTAAATAATAATTTATTTAATTAATCAAAGGAAGAATAAAAGGAGAAATGAATTAATTAAATAATTAAAATTATTTAATTAATAGAAGAATATGATTTTAGAAAATAATTAAATAATTAAAATTATTCAATTATGCAGGGGAAGAAGTGGAAAATAATGCTTGTAGGCTTAGGATATTTTTCAGTGTCTCCATTTTCCTCTCTATGATGCAATGCACTTTATCATGTTGTGTCAAAGAAATTTAGTCCAAGACATGCCCCAATAGAGATGCGATAGACCCATGTCCCCTCGAATTTTCTTTTGGAAATTTTGAAAATCTCAAAAAAATAAAAAAATATTTTGGCATGTAAATTGGATAGGCGTGAATGCAAGGATTGACAAAAAGAAATGTTAGTAGGAGGAAAATGTTAGCATGGAGTTATACAATTGAAGAGGGATTGATATTTTAGTTGAGAGATGCTAAGATTGCATGTTTATCATTGTTGGGAATTAAAAATATGGCAAATGACATTAAGTACCATGGTATCACATAGACCAAGGTGAAAAAATCTCCTACTTGTCATTTGCATATATTTTACAACTATGGATATTGGAATGATTTTTTTTCAACTAAAATAAAGAGTACTTTTATATTTTCCATTAGAAATTTAATAAGCTATTTGAATTTATAGTATAGTTGTAATGACAGAAAATGTCAACAAGGATTTCATTCTATGACAAAATCTCAACAAGGATTTCATTCTATAGAATAGGGTTATGGATATTTGAAAGATTCTTTTGAGCTAAAATAAAAAGAGTACTTTTATATTTTCTCAAAAAGGATTTCACTATGTAGAATAGGATAGAATCAAGGAAAAATTATGAATCAATAGTATCAACCATCAAATACATAAAAATCAAACCCTAGGACCTTGTACCAGTGTACTTCTTTCCGTTGGGGCATCCAAAATATAAAATAAAATATAAAATTTGATCGCAGTAAGATAATTCTTTGAACCAACACAAGAAGTACAAAGGGGAAAAATGTAGACATGTGAAATTGGCATCATGCATTTGATTAGGTCATATTCATCCATTCATCAAATAAATCAAGTTTATTTGGTCAATCTCCTAAAGTCATCAATTTAAATTAAATAAATCAACTTGATCCTAACATCACCCTCCTTGATTAAATAAATCAAACTTTTATTTAATTAAGTCTGAAATCACCTTTCATCTCCCTTTATTTAATTTAAATCCCTAAATCTAAGTCAAATGGGTCAAAGCATCTAACATCATCTTAACTAAGCTAATCCTCATTAACTTAATCTAATCACCCATCACATCCTCTAGCTCTTCCCACTTGTACCAATAAAGCATTTTTATTCATTTATAAATTCATCATTTTCCATCAATATGGCAAGGAATATTCCATCAAATTTGAATTCAAAAACAAGTTGACATATACATCCATCAAAGCATTTATGAGCTCTTACATGGCTCTTACATGTCCCTTAGAAAGGTCAAAGTTAGCATTTAACTCTCAATTTCAAATTTGACTCTCCCTCTCTTTGGCACATGAGCCAAAACTTGCACATTCCTCAACCTATCATTCCTTAACCTATCACAAGTTGACAATTGGTTCATTATCCCACATTGTAGATATGTATCTTGCTTTTATGCTCTTAAAAGGCTTGCATATCACTAATCCATGTTTGTAGATATTGAAGGGTGCTCACAAGCTCAATTTTCTTTTCAAAGACCCTTTGTTGTAAAATATATGGAGCTGACTTGTAATTTTCCTATAATTGGAATAGCATATTAAATTCATAATGGAAAATATAAAAGTACTCATTTATTTTAGCTCAATTGTTTTTTCAAATATCAATAATTGTAAAATATATGTAGATGACAAGTAGGAGATTCGTATAATTTTCCTATAATTGGTATAGCTTATTAAATTCACAATGGAAAATATAAAGTACTCTTTTAGTTTAGCTTAAAAAAATAGTTCAAATACCCATAACCCTATTCTACAAATTGAAATCCTTGTTGAGATTATGATCCTATGGTTTGAATTTTTTGTATTTGATGGTTGATACTATTGATTCATGTCTTTTCCCTTGATTCTACCCTATTTTATAGAATGAAATTGTTGTTGAGAAAATATAAAAGTACTCTTTTGTTTTAGCTCAAAAGAATTTTCCAAATACCCATAAACCTATTCTACAAAACGAAATCCTTGTTGAGATTTTTTATCATAGAATGAAATCCTTGTTGACAGTACTATAAATCGAATATCTTGTTAAATTCGTAATGTAAAATATAAAAGTTCTCTTTTATTTTAGCTCAAAAAAAATCTTTCAAATACCCATAGTTATAAAATATATGCAGATGACAAGTATGAGATTTTTGTAATTTTCGTCTAATTGCAATAGATGGAAAATATAAAAGTACTCTTTTATCTTAGATCAAAAAAATCTCTCAAATACCTATAGTTGTAAAATATATGTTACGTAAGAGGTAAATTAGTTCATTGTTCAAAATTTCTTTAATATTATTCTAGTAATATATCTACATATAATAATTAAAATTTTGAGAAAATAAATTGAATATATTTAATTTATTTTTTTTAGACTGCAGGAATCGGGTAGCATAACGTGACCCGCGGCGCTGGCGCTGGCGCGACACGCCCTCCGGTACCACGAGACGGGGGAGACTAGAACTTGTCCAACCGAGCTAAGGCCCCCGCCCTGAATATATTTAAATTTGACCAATTTAATATATTTTATTTTAATCTCATCAATATTTCAATTGTCATGATCTAGTCTCAATATAGATTTTTAAATCACACTATGTGTAACTGTTTTTAAATTTTTTTTTAAAGAACTTCAAACACATACTCATTTGCTTCTCATGTTTAATATTCATGAAAACACATCATATGGACTGTAGAAGATATAATTGTGCATGTGTGTCCACATTGAAGAATGTGTATTG
This sequence comes from Sequoia sempervirens, assembly GCA_007258455.2. Lineage (NCBI taxonomy): Eukaryota > Viridiplantae > Streptophyta > Pinopsida > Cupressales > Cupressaceae > Sequoia > Sequoia sempervirens. The sequence goes on from VDFB02000008.1 coordinate 47,384,994, forward strand.
TGTAACTGGTATATCTGCAATTTAGTTCAACCCTGTAATTTTATTTTTGAAAAAATAATATAGCTACGTTTTGATCAGAGTTTAAAGCTTATAGTTGAGACTTAGATCTATCACTAAAAATAGGAAATGGAAAGAGATCACATTGGTGTTCAACATTCCTCCAACAATTACGAGTGCCTCGTTTGTTTTATGTGCAGGTTTTCTTCTTTCAGCGTAAGGGTCCTGTAGTGCCATCACCAGGTATCTAGATAAAACTGTATTTAATTGTTATTTCAAACTGTGCTATGTTCACATTAGTTTTTGTTTATCACACATAATTGTATACTTTCTGTTGTATAAGCAGTTTCACTCCCTTCAGTATCTCCAGCTTCTCATTCGCTGTCGGAGGGTCCTGTAGTAGATATGAAAAAGCAGAAGATTGATTCTGCCCGAGCACTTGGAGGTCCTTGCTTGTAACCAATATTTTAAATAATTCATTGATTAGGGACTGACCTTTGTATTACTACTGTAAACATTTGTGAATATTAATAAATTTAATCATAAATTCAACTTTGATGCAGTTCACCCAACATCATCTATTGGAAGTGTTGCTACTGGCTGTATTGATGGAAAATTTGAGCATGGTTACCTAGTCAATGTGACAGTTGGGACAAGGCAAATGAGGGGTGTTTTGTACCATGTTCCTCCTTCCAGTACTGCACCACAGAATGCAACTGTATCTCCCTTTATGAATAACATGGGTAATGAGCTCAAAGCCTCTGTCACGGAACATCACATTGAACGTAGGCGGTAAAAGAAGCTAATGACTAGGAAGGATCCTAATGCACCAAGACCGACCAGAACTGGCTATGAGGATGAAAAACTTGTATGTAAATGACAAAATTAGTGTTTTACTTATAACCATATACACTAAATGTTTATATTGAGTTTATGTTAGTTTGTTTTTTTATGGCAGCCTTATCAAGAGCGTGGTATACAAGAAAAAGAGGGCTATAGAAAAGAGATGTGTAAATACTTGCGACTTCAGGCTCAAAGTGTTGTGGTTGAAGCTCATACCATACCGGGAGCAGATTGCTCAGCCCTGGTGAGAGAGTAGTTCTATGACAAGCAGTAGTGTTAAACAATTAGGAATATCCTGCTACTATTAGGAATAAACTTAGTTGTAACGCATATATTCAAACAGGTAGTGTTTAAAAGTACATCCGGACTGTAAGTTTGTGGACATTAAATGCACTTTTCTTGTTGCAAACAAGCAACAGATTTTGTCCATATTCAACAAGTGCTGGCAATAGACCCAGCTTTGATTATCAAATTGGTCAATGTAATATTTAATGCAATCTGTGGCTGCATGAACAAGTATTATTCCTGACTGTTGAAGCATTTCGTTTTGTTCCAGGTTTGATTATTATTTTTCTTGGTAAATGGTAGTTTACCATCCATGCCTTTATAGGCAATAATATTACAATTGGTATACGGTTAGTTTTCCTCCTTAGTGCAAACCTTAGTTTTCAGAAATATAATCTTTGAACAAGCGTACTTTTCATAGAAAAAAATAATTATTTGCAAGGTGATTTGTAATTGATTTTTAAAATAATAAGTAAAACCAAAAATTTGGTTTTTTATATTTTGTTTAGTGATAGGAATAGCCCTCCCTTCATTGCTACTCCAATATAGGATAGATTGGACTCCATCTATATGGACTCCACTGGCTTTCTTTTTTAGCTTAAATTTCATAGCTTATCGTTGCGTGCGTGTTTACCACACACATTAAGGTTTGGGGTTGAAGTAGCTGTTTCAATTAATATAAATTATGTCCAACATCTCTTATTGCAAGAAAGAACTAGGAGACTAAGAGAGGCCCTTTCCAGAAATTTCCATTTGTTTAGCTCTTTTTCCTTGCATTATCACTCTTTTTTAGTATTGAATTGTACTCGAGTGTTATTAATTTTTGTGTTACAAGTGAATGACATATAAGAACGTTGCATTTGCAGTATGCGTTTGGCCCCTGGTGCTAATTAATATAAAGAAGTATTAACCAAGTAAGAGCATGCAATATATTTATGGAGCAGCTTTTAAAGTAACCATGCAGCCTTAGTTTCTAGGAAACCATGTAAAGCATTTAATGACAATTTAGAAGAAATTTATAGTTGATTAAGGGATCATGTTAAAAATCTATATTTGGGCACACTGATAGAGATAATGTAAGTTCTCATGGTTTAACCATGGTATAAACTTCTTAAAGTTCTGTGTAATGCTATGCTGTTTCAAGTTTTCTGAATTGACAGAAAATCTTTGGGGATTATTAAATCACTCTTTGGGCCTTTTATGCCGTTAATCCTAAGCCTGTCCAGCTGATATTTGCACAAGGTTTCAATGAGTTGACAATTCCAAATATTACCTATACCTACAGGCAAATACGATGCTGTTGATGTTAGGATCAACCAACCAACAGCTATATATTGTTTATTTAATTTTTAGGGGTTAAATTTTCTTTGAGCTGATGTTCACGTCTGTATTATGATTGGCTAGAATCTTAGATGATATAGTACTGCTCTGAACTCGAACCACACATTTGAAGGACATTTTACTTTTGATGGAAGCTTTACAAATATAATTTCGGTTTTCAGAACTATTCAAATGTGACAGGACAAAGAATATTCACGCTTTGAAATATCCTTTACAAGTGATGGTCTGGAAAAATTGAACGCTGCCTAGTTTTCAAATTATAAATCAACAGTGTATCCTAGTGTCAAAGTTGCCAAGTCTCTGGCAATATTCAGTCCTTTTCTGTATGTGGTAGTTTCGCCTGTGTGTTAAAATCTTTAAAATTGTATCCACAAAAAAATCTTTAAAATGATATCCAGAAAAACAGCAATTATAAGAAGATAATGAAACCCATTGGTGCTCGACGAGCCCATCATTGAATTGCCTCTAGAATTTTAGAGGGTTTGCTTTCCCAAGCTTCAATTTTAGACATACTCCCAAAACTAGTATTTAAAGAGTCTCTAGAACAAGTCATATAAAAAAAAAATAACAAATCAAGCATGATGCAATTGAATCGGTGCTTAATTTGGTAGAAAGTTTCATGGTGGAGAACATAAATAGTAAGTTAGTCTTGAAACTTAACATTAAGGGGATTTTTACAAAATGGGATGGTAGAATGAGATTCAACTGGTCAGGTGTCAAAACTCCCCCTTTCTTAAGAAAATATGATGATTCCTCTATTAAGAGAAAACAGACAGTTTGGTTTCCGTCACAGGAAGGTTGGCTGAAATTAAATTTTGAAGGGGCTTCCAAAGGAAATCCTGGCCCTTTGGGAGCAGGTTGCATAATAAAAAATGACAAGGGGTTCACCATTGGTAAGTTAGCAGTTCCTCTTCCGAAAAATACTAATATTATTGCAGAATTCAATGCATTATATCTTAGACTAATTGAATGTAGAAAGAGGAAAGTTATGAAACTTGAGATTGAATGAGACTCACTCATAATGGTCAATGCAGTAAGATCAGCAATGACTCCAAACTGGAGATTAAAAGCTCTTCTAGACAGAATAATGTCAATCTTAGCTTATTTTGAGTGCTACACCATCAACCATACCTATGGGGAGGCAAACAAGGAGGGTGATGAGTTATCTAAGTTAGTAGTGAAAGGCTTCGAAGAAAATTGGTGGTTAGAAAATGTTTGAAATTGCGGTTATTCTTAAATCCCTTTGATATGCTTGTCGCTTGAAGCTTGCTAGGCAGCAGGAAGAAGTAATTGGCGGAGGGTTTATGTTTGTTGTTCTTTTACAAATTGTTTAATATCTTTATGCTGAAATTAGATTTTGGGCTTTATGGAAAGAATGTAAAAAAACTGTGTTTAAGCACAGCATTTGAAAGATACATATAAACTGCATATTATATGTTTCCAGATGTATTAATCTTGATTTATAAATAATAAAGGCCTACCAAAATAATATCATTATTTTTTCCTATATTTTAAATTTATTACTGCAAATGATTAGGTGTTAGAAATGAGAAGTGTAGTTCTCGTGCATGCTATCATTTATCGTAGAATTTGATTCGTTTACATTTCATCACATAAACTTATTGAACTCGCTTATAGAGAGTGTTTGATTAGTGGATCCTTTTCAATTTTAAAAAAACTATAGTTTAAATAATAAAATATTTTGTATTGTTTGAAAATGTATTTATATGGGATATGACCTATCTAATAGTTGAGAACTCTAATTTTGTACCTCTCAAAGTAATATATGGAAATTTAAAATCACAGTTTTTTTACAGTATCTTACATGATAACATCCCTTCTTATAATTAATGTTGCAGGTCCACATCATAAAATGATGCTATTTCAGTATGGTTGAGGTGTTAAAAAAGATCCCAAAAAGAATAAACCAATAGTCACGCATTAATTCATGTTTTGATTGTCTATGTGTAAGGACATTTTTTTGGTGGTAATTTACTCCTTGGTAAAAGATATATTGATCATGATATGAATTTATTGTTTGAAAGATGAATGAAGGCAAGAGTCTGTGGAAGTGGGCATTAATGCAAGGAATGGATATGAGTTTGAATATTCTATTCTAAAAATTGGTATGATATAAAAGAGTCACAGAAGTGTTTTAAGGGATTTTCTATTGTGTGTAAATGATCTGAAGATCATTTATACTTGTTTTGCTTTTTTGATATTTTTTAAAAATGTTGTGCCTGCGCGGTAAAATTTGTATGTAGAGAAGAAGTTTATTCACAGTATATATTTTCAGAATAAGAAAATAATAGAAGGAAGGAGCTGCCATTTTAAGGGTCGATAAAAGGAAATGCTGGAGACTGTCAGTTACCTGGGGTTTGAAGATTTTTGGATCAAAATTGAAGGAGTGGAAATTAGAATTGTTGCAGCCACAAGCAATGGTAAATTTTATTTGATTTTTTACATTACAGTTTGGAAGTATGAATATACAAGGATGTTGGTTGGTTTGTTTCTATTATTTAAGGGTCGGCCATAAAGATTTTAATAGGAAATCTCAGATATGGAGGGTTACATTTTATAATGTGTGGTTTTGGAATCTTATATCTGTTGGAAAGAACTGTGATATCAGTATTTTGTTGCATAGGAGAAGTATGTATAAGTTTGTTTTTCTCAAGTGCACAGTTTTTGTTTGTGTTGGTTGTGCAAGATTGAGGAAAAGATTTGCTTTTTTTTGTTTTAATCTGTTTGGAAGAATAATATTTCCTACAAACAGCAAAATCAAGTTTTGCTGATTGTGTGCAGCGTTGTTCTTTTCATCTATTTCTAACACTGCTCTCTTATGGTTGGGAAGTTTGTGAATGCATTTCAAGTGTTGTAGATATTGTAGCATGGGTTGAATCTGTAGTGGAGTCTGCGATGGAGTGAATCAAAACGATATATGGCAAAATGGAAAGCAGAAAATAGTCCTTTGGTTCAAGTTGTTATAAATTCGTTCACTTTCAATCTTATGCATTTTAAGCATTTGGTAATATTGGTATAAGGAGAAACAAGAGTTACTTTTTGTTGTTTATTGGTAATTGGAATCTGTATTCAGCATTGAATTTGCAAGGGTGGGTGTGTTTTTAGATGTTTGTAAAGATTTGTAATTTGCAAAGTGTTCGGAATAGGAGATATAAGGGGGAATTGTTAGTGAGGGTATGTTGTCTATAAAATGGGCATAACCGGTCAAAAGATTAAAAAATAATATTCTATTTTAGAAGAAGAATTATTGGAAGTTATACGCTTCAATTCTATTTTACAAGAAGAATTATTGGAAGTTTAAAAATCCAATTCCCCATTGATATTAGGTATTAAGGAAGTCTAAAAGAAAAAACATGAACATTTGTGTGAGCTCATTAATCATAGAGATGAATTGTTGGATATCCAAACAAAAAATGATGAATTTTTAGCTAAATTGAAATTGTTTGTAGAAATCGAAACTAAGAATGTTGAATTGGAAAAACAATTGAAAGGGTTAGAGGAGAACACTAGACTACAAAATGATGAGATATTTTGTTTGAAAGCACAAAATGAATGGTTGAAGGCCCTAAGCAATCAACTGAAATCAAAACCGTTGGCTTGTGATATTTCTTGTAACATAGAAAATTTATGTTTTTTTTAATCAAAAAACTAGTTTGTGTAATATAACTCGAGTTATTTTTGATGAAATGTGTGAAGAACATGATCATATGTTTGAATGTGAAAATTTTGTTAGTACTACTAAGAAAAATGTTGGTTTCAAAATTATGCAAAGAATGGGTTATAAGGTAAAGGATTGGGTAAGTATGCACAAGGGATTACAGAATCAATTGAAAACCTAAAAAGCATAAAATCAATTCAATAATTCTAATTTTTTTCAAAAAATCACTACCTGAACTCATTCGCCACCTAATTTCCAGTTCATTCTCTGCATTTCGGTTTTCTATTATTACATCTTTGTTACTATTCTTAGATTTGTTGTTTCATTCAATTTCTTTCCCTTAAGTTTTCTTTCATCATGAATATGTGTTTTAATAAGCGTTGGATGTCATTAAAATCTTTAGTTGACATGTGAAACTATGTCTTAGTTATTTAGGCCTTGGCCTCTTATATATCAAAAAAATATCATTATGTTTTCCTATATTTTACGCAGAAGGCGTATCGAATTTGAAAAGAGTCAACCTATTTTTTTAGGTATCAACGGTTGAAACTCCTCTGGAGATGATTAAAATCATTTCATATTTACAATCATTTAGCAGTGACTTTGTTTTGAACTCGTAGCTTGTGATCTTTCTCTGTATTCTCCACTCCTCTTTATCTGTGTTGAAGATGACATTGCCTAGTAGGTCGTGCAGAATTTTATTAGAGATCTTACGTTTGGGATAATCTCAAATCGGGTGTTCACTATGTGCTCTACGTTCTCTGGATTGGTCCTGGCACCCAAACGCCGAATTCACAGAGCCTGGCTTGATTTTTCCAGAATGAAATCATGCAGCCAATGAAAGGATACGATTTGAGTTCACCAAACTTATCAGAGCTCCTTCATTTCACTATGAAAACTCAACATATGAGCACCAGAAATCCCCAAATTATAATGGCCATAGATCTGTAGCAAGAAGCCTTGTTTGCAACTGTACCAATTGAGTACGTAGCTTTATAAGATTCCAAATCTGTGTGATTTTATAACTGATTTGTTTGGCACCGGACTATTTTGATCACATGTTTGTGTGTTGTCCAGAAGTTGGAGATGCAAAAGCGTTATGTTTGATTCTTTTTTGTGCGTGCTTGCAGTTGCTGCATATTTACTGGCCTTGTTTAGTCGATAGGCTATATTTTGTACCAGCCTTAGCCCGAATAGTTGTCTCACGCTGGGAAAAACAACTTTAGGCAGATGAAAAGTTCCCCGAAAACTTTCCTCGGAACAGCTGGCTTTTCAACTAGTATCTTATCTACCTTGGAGCAGCTGGCTGTGTAACTGGTATCTTATCTCTGATTAAAATCAAATCAGATTGAACATTATCAAATCTTAGCTTTAAATGGAAACCTGCTTCATCTTTATTTCTCTCACCGATTTATCCACTGCCATTGAACAGGGTACAAAAGAAGCTTTGAACCAAGACCAATATATCATTCCTCCTGTAGAGCTTAAATTTCTCAAAATATCTCAGCAACCCAGAAATCTAAAGATCCCCTCAACTATTCCAGGATTGTTGTTTGGTAAAATCTGGAGCTGCCATTTATGACTAAGTGCACTCACAACATAACATATATCTGGTCTAGTGTTAACTAGATACATCAAGGACCCAATCAACTGTCTGTACAATGTAGGATCCACCAAATCTGAACTAGCTGCAGCCTCTTTCAATTTATGTAGGTTGGTCTCCATAGGTGTAGACATGGATTTGCAATCCATCATACCAAATCTCTTAAGTATATCAATGGTGTAGTTTCCTTGACTTAAAATCATCTCATCTGGGTTCTGCCAAACTTCCAATCCAAGGAAATATGCATGAGCCCAAAGTCCTTCATCTCAAATTCAAAAGTCAACTCCTTACACTTGAGAATCAAGTGATCTTCTCCAGTAAAAATCAAATCATCAACATATATAAGACCAAAATTAATGCATCACCATTGATTACCTTGAAATAGAGATTTGAGTCAGCATCATTCTTCAAGAAGTCCAAGCTTGATAGGTAACGATCAATCCTTTCGTACCATGCATGAGGAACCTGCTTAAGACCATACAAGGCCTTCTTTAGCTTACAAACATGAGACTCCTTCCCATGAACCTCAAATCCATCAGGTTGCTCAATATAAACTTCTTCCTCAATCACACCATTTAGAAATGCTCTCTTCACATCCATCTGGCGAATCTTCCATCCTCTAGATGCAACAATAGCAATAATGGTTCTGATAGAAGTATAGTGAGCAACAGGAGAAAATGTTTCTTCATAATCAACTCCCTCTTTTTGAGAAAACCCACGAGCCACAAATCATGCCTTGTACTTCTCAATGTTCCCATCTACAACATGCTTGATCTTGAAGTGCCATTTTGAAGATACCAATAGTCACGCATTAATTCATTTTTTGTTAATTTCTATTATAGTTTGCTTCCATTTTTAGTTAACATTTAGCATATCATAATGTGTTTTCAAACAAAGTACATCTTAGTTTAACATTAACAATCCATCTCTTTTATCCATTCTTTGCATCTATGACATTCTATTTAGACATATTTCAATTATATTTGCATTATTCTTAAGTGAACCATAAATATTTTTTGGGATACCTCTCTCATTTTAAGTGCAAAACCCTAGAAGTGTAAGAGAGCCTCCTATTCCAACAACATACAATTCAATAATATTCTTTCACTTTAAAGTGGAAAATGAGGGGGTTGTATCTTTTGTAACTTGTAAGGTCTTTTGCATTTTCTTGATTCACCAAATTCTCTAGTTGAATGTTAAGGAGGAGGATTTATGGTGATCCTACCATCTTTGTTATTGTCAATAGGAGATTCTAGTTTCTCATTAGGAAGGAGAATCTTCATAGTAGGAGGGTCCAAGACAATCCAACCATCTTCAATAAGCATTAAGTATTATTTATGAATGTTTTGTTGTAATGAGGATCTTGATATCCTAACCCTTTTGTTTCCTCATTTGGTATTTGTTCTAGGAGTTGATGAATTTCATGTTCACCTATTGTATCACATCCCTGCTTGCTCAAGATTGTAAACCCTTTATCATATGTTTCTTCTAGGTTGATGTAAGTGTGTCACCTTGTTGAGATAAAATGGTTGAGTACTTACTTGTTTAGAGGAACTAGGCTCACCTATATTAGGTTCTTGTGTCTTAGTTTCAAGGTTTAAGTATTCAAACATTTTTGTTGGTGGTTTTTATAGGTGATGTTGGTTGTTTCATTGCTGGATAGAAGGTTGCATTAGCTTCAAGGTTGTTAAGACAATCATTCAATGGGATTTCCCTTGAGATGTATACCCCAAGAATGTAAAGAAAGAAAGAGATCTAGCTAAGGGTTGAATCCAAGGGGATTGATTAAAAATTACAAAGGGGTTCACGACCAAGAAAAAACTTGGAAAAAAAATATTTTTGAAAATACAGTGTGATATGCAAACAAGATGCTAAATGACCTAAAATAGTAGAGAAATTGAAACAACAAGTGGGGAAATAAAATGTATACCCTAGAGACTGAAATGAGGTCATAAATTTCTATAAATTCTAATGATGATGTCAGATGGGACTCATTCGCTAGCCTTGGTGAATTAGTCCACTTTATGGGTGACAATTCTGGATCAAGTTTTAGACAACTTGGTGCTCAAATTTGGAAAAATCCTTTTTGAATAGCTCTAGTTGGACTCATTCACCACAAGTGTCGAATCAATCCACTTTAGGGTTTCTTGAAACTCTGAACTAGAAATTGTGGCTTTTGGACTGCTTTTCTTCTCTTCACTCATATTTGGGTTTGAAACTATGAAATTCAACTTGAAGGTCTTCTCTATGCTTTTCTTGCAACTTTGAAAACTTTGAATTGCTTTAACAATTTGGTGATAACTTTTCCAATCTTGCTCTTCAATACACTTGCCTTCAAAACCTATAAAACACATGCAAAGAGAGGAAAAAATGTTTAGGGGGGAGGGGGTTAGTAGATAGGGGCTTGCCTTGGTCAAGCCACTTTTTTGGTAATTAAACCTTGAAATAAATTCAAATGAAAAAGGATAATGATGAATGAACAAATGGAGATGTTACAACTCACCAAACCCTAGTAGTAAAATGCTACAACAAAGCTTGAAAGGGCTACAATGGATGTGGTTCTTGAATCTTTCTTGGAATGATGTAATCTTGAATGCAATGCTAGCTTGAGTCATGAACACCTACATCAAGATTGTTAGCTCCATAACAAACATGATGCACATAATCTTTGATATGATGGATGACACTTGAAGATGCTACAAAAATACTTCAAAATTTTCTCTTGAAGACTCTTGAAAGCTCTTTTGAAGACATGTGAATTCCAATTTTCTATAATGTGTGAATACTCAAGTTGCTAGTATGAAAATGTGTGATTAACCTTGTATTTATACTCAATTACGTAAGAAATCTTGAAAATGCAACACTATAGGTCAACCTTAGATCTTGGAGACCAAATCTCGCTAGATTTTTATTTAAAGTTGAATTTTGAGTAAAAGGGGACTCATTCACCACAAGTTGAAAATGGGCCCCACCTAAGTGAACTCATTCCCAAAGGGTGGTGAATGAGTCCCACCTTAGGTGATTTTAAGTGGGTTTTGTGATTTAAGTGTTTTAAATGGCCTTATTGGGATTTAAATAAAAAATAACCACAATTAAGGCTTGATCAAGGTTGTAATTTGGGGCCAATGAAGGCATAATAAAGCCCAAATATAGAATAAAAACCCTAGAAGAATGTGAAAATGTGTTACAACACCCTAGAAAAGGTCCTAGTTAAGCTTAATTTGGTTAAAAATAGGTTCAAAACCCTAGAAAAGTGAAAATTCCTTACAACACTTTACAACACTTTCTCAAAGGGGCAATTAAAGTATATTTTAGTGAAATTAAGGTCTTCGAAAAATGTGAGTGTTTACAACACTTCACAACACTGTCCCAAGACATCAATTAAGGCTCATTTTCATGAAATAAAGGTCCTAGAGCAATGTGAACATTTACAAGATGTTACAACACCACTCCAAGATCTCTGTTACAACACATTTTTATGAAATAGAGACCTCGAGACATTACAACACTAGCTTGAAGATCACAAGAGGGAGTTAAACCATACCTACCTCAATGGAGATATCAGAAGAAATCAATTTCAATTTAATCTAAATGATAGATCACTAAAATAAATAACCAGTGATCCAAAGGTATGTATTTCCCAATCTATTACAAATCAATTTCATCCAGAAAGTTCTAATATGGGACAAAAATCTAATATAGAAGCCCTAATTTTTGCAACATTTATTCTTCACTTTACGAAAACACAAAGTGCTGTAAAGAAAAACCCTAATACTATGACCATTGATACAAGAGAAGACCCATAATGGGGAATAAGGCTAATCTATAATCTTCAAATGGCTCTGGTGGCAAATGCTAATATGACGTTCGCCTCTCGACCGCTACAAAAAGAGGGTGAAGAGGACACTAACATTAACTGTATGGTCCCATGGGGGGGCTTGGGCTTCTATTTTCATGGATCAAGCGGTCCCATGGAGCAAAAAAAATTATGCTACAGGATTAATTGGAATCTCCTCCTAAAAAATAGAAGCCCCTACTTTTTAGGACTGCAAATTTAGCGGGTGAAATTGAGGTGGGGCTAGAAATTGCCCCTACAGCTTAGGAATTTTTTAGGAATTTTTTCTGCCACTTGTCTATCACTTTGAATTTTAAATTCCTAAAAAAAACTAACAAATGAGAGAATTTTTATTTGTTTATTAATTTTTATAAAATTACTCCACTTCATTCCTTGAATTTTGGAGCTCAAACTCATAAGCTGAATTGCAAAATTGAATTCATGGGACCACTATCTTTAAAATATTCCTAAAAAATCTCAGCAGCACCGCTGAAATTTTTAGGAAGCCCCCCTCCATGGGACCGTACCCTAAGAGTCCTCAAAAGCATGAAAAGCGGATAGCCACTGAAATTCTGCAACAGGAATGAGACAATAAAACTGCTTCAGATTGTCAAAGTTCGTGGGGGAGTGGTTCACCCTCACCCAAATGGGTCGATGCCAAAACCCCTCCAAAATAGTAAGAAATCTCCTAGGCCAAAGATGACACCACAACGTTTGGCATCTGCTGACACGGTAACGCTCCAATGATCCGAGAAAACCCTCAAGGCGGTTATCAGTAATCAACCCATAGGCTGCCAACTAACTCTTTCTAGAATAGAGGAAGATGGGTGGGTCTATATCAAACAGATGGTGCTCTTTAGCCATAAAAATACTGAAACAAAGAAGCAAACAATATGGCCCCCTGGTAGCAATAAAACCTTTCTCACAAAGGACTAAATAAAAGGATGGCCGAAGAATAACCATACCATAAATATCTAAAAACCCACACATGTTGAGGGCCACAGAAAATAACTATCCGGACTCAAGCTTCACCAGTACCTCATATCAGGGTATGCAAATATCATGAAAATGAAAGACAAGAACTACATAAACGTGGCGAAAGAAAAACATAATGGTTTATGGGATAGGCAATGTCACATCGGGTAGAGATGGCCAATGAAACTAAAACCCTAGACAAGTGGAAGCACGGTAAATCAAACCTAAGTTGGGTCCCTTGCACAATAATCAGATCGTTATGCCTTAATGCTAATTGTTAACATTAATAAAGAATCAAAAATCAATTGGTGTGTCTTCCGTTACCCCCTCTCCGGTAATGGCTTACCCACCAAAATAATAATAATAATTATTTAATTATTCATCAATTTTTTTTTCTATAATTAAATAAATTTTATTTATTTAAATATTTTCTACATTTCTTTCTTCTTGTATTAAATAATTATTTTAATTATTTAACATTTTATCCACTTTTAATTAAATCGTTATTTTAATTAAAACTCTAGCATTTTCCATTTCTTCTATAATTAAATAATTGTTTTAATTGTTTAATTATTCACTTTCCCTCCTAGATTAAATAATTCTCTTTTATAATTATTTAATTTACTCCACAACCTCTTTATATCATTCTTATTGGTTCTCTCTATCTATGTCATTCATATCCCTTCACATCTCAATTAATTTCCACCCTTCATAAGGTTTTATTACCTTTTAATCTCCACCACCCATCCCTAACTAAACCCTATTTTTTCCCTAACCCTATTTCATTGCTTCTCAAACAATCTTATCCATTGATCTTCATCATTTGATCTTTCCCCTTAATTCAGATTTGGTCTTCTATAAAAGAGACATATCGCTTTCATTTCAACCCTAGCTTGCTAGAGACAACCATAACTACTATCTTTTATATAAAATAAAATGGAAGAGCAATTACCTGGATTCAATCATGGCATAGAGATTGTTGGTAATATTATTTTATCATTTTATAGCTTGGTAAATTGGAATAGCTTATTAAATTCATAATAGAAAACATAAATTACTCTTTTATTTTAGCTCAAAAAAATATTTCAAATACTAATAACCCTATTCTACAGAGTGAAATCCTTGTTGAGATTTTTTGTCCTTACAATTGTACTCTTTTCTTTTAGCTCAAATTTTTATTTCAAATACCCATAGTTGTAAAATATATGAAGATGACATATTCTTATAATTTTCTTGTAATTGGAATAGCTTGTTAAATTTATAATGGAAAATATAAAAGTACTCTTTTAGTTTAGCTCAAAAAAATATTTCAAATAACCATAACCCTATGCTACAGATTGAAATCCTTGTTGAAATTAAGGTCCTATGACTTGAGTTTTTGTGTTTGATGGTTGATACTATTGATTGATTCCTTTTCCCTTGATTTTACCCTATTTTACAAAATGAAATATTTTTTGAGAAAATATAAAAGTACTCTTTTGTTTTAGCTCAAAAGAATCTTTCAAATACCCATAACCCTATTCTACGGATGGAATCCTTGTTGAGATTTTTTGTCATAGAATGAAATCCTTGTTGACTGTGTTGTAAGTTGGAATAGCTTATTAAATTCATAATGGAAAATATAAAAATACTCTTTTATTTTAGCTCAAAAAAAATCTTTCACATACGCATAGTTGTAAAATATATGCAGAGGACAAGTATGAGATTTTTGTAATTTTCGTCTAATTGCAATAAGATGGAAAATATACAAGTACTCTTGTATTTTAGCTCAAAAAAATCTTTCAAATACCTAGTCAGTATGACAGTTGGTACAAGAAAAATGAGGGGCGTTTTGTACCATGTTCCTTTTTCCAGCATTGTACCATGTAGGGGTGTTTTGTACCATGTTCCTCCTTCAAAACAAAAATGAAAGTACTACCAGATGAATGTGATGGCTGGAAGAATTATCCAAAGAAAGTATATAAGGTTAATGGTAGTAGAAAGACAATCTAGAAATCTATATTTTACTTGAAAATTTTCCATATCAAATAACCCCGAAAAGTACTTGGTATTACATCATTTAGTCTAGTATTACTGCTGGATCTATTTGAGATTTGACCAAAATAAAATAGAATTCTCAACAGATCAAAGGATATTATTAGACAAACATATCGGAATAGAGGATAACAAAACCCTGGGATCTAAGAGAAAGTAAATACATAATAACAAGTAAAAGTATGGAAAAGAAACATAGAAGTAGTACAAGGGGGAATGTTGTAGGGTCATGTGGGATTTGGACCAGGACACCAATGACTCAACCGGATCTTCAATCTAAAGGGCCCAACTCTGCGCCTGTCAAAGCCAGCCTGGGCTAGCTTTGCATCTGCCGCATGAAAGAAAGTTATAAACCTAACCCCATGCTTATTTGAGCTGATCTCCACTTCTTTTACTGCACCTATACAAAAATGAAACATTTTGTAAGAAACAATAAACTACATCTATTTGATATGTCAGTTTGATCAACAAAAATAAACAAAAAAAAAAATCTACATGCCATATGCTTGGAATATGTTTCGCAAAAGGTTGTTCGATACTATGACATCAACATTGAAAGCTGTTGTGGCATCAACATCAAAACATCCATAGTAGCTTGCAATGTTGATGCCACAGTATCGAACAACCATTTGTGAGACATATTCCAAGCATATGGCATGTAGATTTTATATTTTTCGGTTTATTTCTGTTGATCAAACTGACATATCAAATAGATGTAGTTTATTGTTTCTTACAAAATAACCTTCTTCTTTTTCTTTTTTTTCTTTTTTTGGTATAGAGGTAGTAAAAGAAGTGGCGATCAGCCTGAAGAAGCATGGGTTAGGTTTATTACTTTCTTTCATGCGACAGATGCAAAGCAAGCCCAGGTAGGCCTGGACGGGCGCAAAGTTGGGTCCTTTAGATTGAAGATATGGTTGAGTCATTGGAGTCCTAGTCCAAATCCCACACGACCCTACAACATTCCCCTATAATGCAGAGAGAAAATTTACTACCATGTTTATTTTCCATGCTTTTACCTTTTATTATGTATTTACTTTCTCTCAGATCGTATGGTTTGTTTATACTCTATTCGGATATATTTGTCTAATAATCTCCTTTGATATGTTGAGAATGCTATTTTTTTGGGTCATATTTCAAATAGATCCAGCAATAGGTAATACCAGACTAAATAGTACTAACACTTGCACCCCAATGAGGTGCAATACTTATGCTGATAGGCTGAGCCCACATTATTTACGACCGTGAAAAATAGTGGACAGTGTGAAGAAAGTAGTGATCTATCTCACCTATCCCTCTCTACCTCTCTCTCCCTCTTGCTCTCTCCTTCCCTCTCTATTTTTATTTCTCTATATTACTTTCTCATTTCTCTACCTATCCCTCCCTCCATCCCACCTCTCCCTCCACTATCTATCCTTCCCTCTTGTCCTTCACCCCATCCTCTGTCTCTTTCTCTGTCCTTTCGTCTTGACCATCCTCTCTCATTCTTATTTAACCCTCTCTCATTATATAACTTTGTTTTGCCATCTCTTTCTCTGTCCCTTATTACTCTTATCCCATCTATTCTCATCACTCCTCTGCTCCTCTCTTCTCTCTCTAGCTCTCTCTTTCGTTCTCTTCTTTCTATATCTCTCTCCCTCTTTATATCTTTATCCCTCTCTACCTCCCTTTGTCCCTTTACCCTCCTCTCTATCTCTTTCTCTATCCTTCCATCTCTACTTCTTTTCCCTCCTCTCTCTCTCTTTCTCTATCCTTACCTCTCTACTCCTTTTCCCTCTCTCTCTCTCTATCCTTCCCTCTATTTCTTTACCCTCCTCTCTCTCTTTCTCTATCTCACCTATCCCTCTCCACCTCTCTCTTCTTCCCTCCCCCCTTCTCTCTCCCTCTTTCTCTCTCCTTCTGTATTTCTCTCTATATCACATATCCCTCTCTACCTATCCCTCCCTCCATCCCACCTATTTCTCTCTCTCCTTCCCTTTCTACTCTCCTCTCACTTATTCCTCTTTACCTCTCTCTCCTTCCCCCTCTAATTCTCTATATCTCCCCTATCCCTCTCTACCTCTCCCTCTCTCTCTCTCACTCTCTCTAGCTCTCTCTTTCCTTCTCTACTTCTTTCTATCCCACCTCACTGTCCCTCCCTATCTCTATCTCACTTATCGCTCTCTGTCTCCTTCCATCCTCTACAGAAAAGCTCTCAACTATCTTCCTCCAATAAATGCTTCATTGCAATCATCTTGTCTGCTTTCATGCTCTTGCACACATTTCTATCCGTCGAAGTCAACACAATTTTTGGAAGATCCATTGACATGCAAATACGCAACTGATGCAGAAATAGTCACAAATCCTACAAAACCTTATATTAGTTCAGAGAAGTCACGAATCCTGCAAAACCTTATATTAGTTTAGAGAATGAGTGTGCGACTAGCTTCAATTATTCTCCTTCCTGATGCATAAATAGTTATAGTTTCAACTACCCTCTGTGGCCCCTAGGAATGTATGCAAAATGTAGAAGAATAGACAAGAGAACTATTTTGGAGAATGCCATGTTCAACTATCTAACCTATGAGCCAAAAAAATAAATCAAATTTTTCCTAATACACCTTCCACACCAAGGTGCGATTGCTAGTTTATGAATTATATACTATAATAATAATTGATAATATCACAACTATTTCTCTAACACAATAATCAAATAATCAACATAGCTATCAATTGGGTTCTAGGTTTCTAAACAAAACATAACTCCTTTCGGGTATATTTATACTCAGTACTAAGGTGAGGAGAAATTTTTGACATTTAAACTATCAAGCTCTCAACCATCTTAAGGTAAACACTTTATTTTATATTGATGAGAATTGGTGTTTATACATATATTACATATGCCATTTCATTCCAGGGAATATACATAATAGTGTATAGGTAGATAAGTTTACAATATTAAGATTAGTGCTTATTATCACTTGCACATTTTATTGCTAATATTAGATTATTTATGTTTCAATTGCTGCACACAGCCCAAAAGATCTAAGAAATTTTTATTCAGTTATTATCATTAATTTCCATATTTATATTTGTTTATTTCTATTTTAAATAATATGTTGCAATATTAACAGTGAAAGAATAATAAAATTTCTCTTTCATTTCTATATTTTATTCATGAATAACTAATTTTTTTCTAAGATTATAATTATTTAATTTTGACCAACCAGTATAATTAAGAATAGACATCCACAAATACAAACACCTTTGTTGGTAGCATTGATATTTTTTTTAACATTTTTTGTCAAAGAAAATTGCTAGCCAAACCATGTGGCATGATACAAACCACATCATACACACCAAAGGCTTTGACAGGTGTTAGTATACATTTCGAAATAATAAGGAGCAGAACAAATATGCATAAGAGTGAATGCCTTCCTTTAATGCTAAGCTCAGTAAGTTAAGAGAAATAATTCAGAAGAGGAAATTTGTGAAGATGGTTCATTTGGGATGGTAGGCGAAAATCCCAATTCTGGTTTTCATGGCGGTTGCAGTTTTGCTTGTGATGTCTAAAGAGGAGGAGGTCAAAAATCATGTTGAGCCAATTGTGGAAAAGAAAGAGTCAGAGGGGAAACAGCCCGTGGAGTGCATCAAGGGCACAATCGGATGCACCTGGGATAAGCTCAAATCATTCACCAATTCGGCCTTCCAAAGAATACCTTCTGCGTAAGATCAGATTTTTCATACTTCTGTGTTTGTTTATGTTTGATTACAGTCTGTATATCAAGGAAATCTTTGAAACTTTACCTGTATTTGTATTTGTTTTGTGTTGATAAGATATCAGGGTTTTTTGTTTTTCACAAAGAAAACAGGAGATGTGCTGAAGGATTCAGTTTCCAAGAGTTATGAGACAGGGAGACACTCAGCAGCCGGTACAGGGGAGAAAATTAAGCAGACTTTTGGCCTTGAGGAGCAGTCGCCTCTCCTTGAAAACCGTAATGCAACACCCCTGCGCCCTCATCAATGCTCAAATTGAATCGCCAAGGCAACTCAATTCTCTCACAAATGCTCCTCTGCAGAGCAGGTATATCGGAGTCTTTAAGTAGGGAGATTGCTGGAGAAGGTTGCAGTATTTGGCGTTACACCTGCCGATTACATTTGCTTGAAAGTTCCTAAACTGCTCCAAATATTCCATTTTGTGCATATCCTGCAATCAGTGAAGTCCTTGAGACCACAAACCTTTGAGGCATTCTGTCAAACAGTTCACGTGCCTGATCTATGCTTTTTGCATTTTGTTGATAAATGTTGGAATCCATCTTTAAACCTACATATTGCATTTTCTTGAAAGTTTTTAAAGCCTTTTCAACAATTCCATAGACTCGGCTTTGATTATCTAATTGGCCAATTAAATATTTAATGCAATCTGTGGCTCCATGAGCAAGTATTATTCCTCACTGTTGAAGCATTTTGTTTTGTTCGAGGTTTGATTATTAATTTTCTCGCAAAATAGTAGTTTACCATCCATGCCTTTATAGGCAGTGATATTACAATTGCTACACGGCTAGCTCTCCTCCTTTTTAGTGCAACCCTTATTTTTCAAAAGTATAATCTTTGAACAAGCGTACTTTTCATAGGTAAAAACAATTGTTTGCAAGGTGATTTGTAATTGATTTTGAAAATAATAAGTAAAATAAAAAATAAATAGACCTCCATTCATTCCTAGGATAGAATGAACTCCATCTATATTGGACTTCACTGGCTTTTTTCTTTAGCTTAAATTTCATAGCTTATCATTGCGTGTTTACCACACGCTTTATGGTTTGGGGTTGAAATAGCTGTTTCAATTAATATAAATTATGTTCAAGATCCCGTATTGCAAGAAAGAACTAGAAGACTAAAAGGCCCTTTCCAGAAATTTCCATTTATTTAGCTCTTTTTCTCTGCATTGTCACTCTTTTTTAGTATTCAATTGTACTCGAGTGTCAGTGATTTTTGTGTTACAAGTGAATGGCATATAAGAACGTTGCATTTGCAGTATGCGTTTGGCCCCTAGTGCAAATTAATATAAAGAAATATTAACCAAGTAAATGCATCCAATATATTTATGGAGCACCTTTTAAAGTAACCATGCAGCCTTAGTTTCCAGGCAACCATGTAAAGCATTTAATGACACTATAACAGAAATTAATAGTTGATTGAGGGATCATGTTAAATATCTATTTTTGGGCACACTGATAGAGATAATGTAAGCTCTCATGGTTTAACCATGGTATAAACTTCTTAAAGTTCTGTGTAATGCTATGCTGTTTCAAGTTTTCTGAATTGACAGAAAATCTTTGGGGATTATTAAATCACTCTTTGGGCCTTTTATGCAATTAAATCCTTGTCCTGTCCAGCTGATATTTGGACAAGGTTTCAATGTGTTGACAATTAATTCATTTTGAATTCCAAATATTACCTGTACCTACAGACAAATATGATCTTGTTGATGTTAGGATCAACCAACCAGCATCTATATATTGTTTATTTATTTTTTAGGGGTTAAATTGTCTTTGAGCAGATGTTCAAGTCTGTGTAATGATTGGCTAGAATCTTAGATGATATAGTACTGGTCTGAACTCGAACCACACATTTGAAGCACATTTTACTTTTGAGGGAAGCTTTTTAAATATAATGTCGGGTTTCAGAAATATTCAAGTGCGACAGGATAAAGAATATTCACGCTTTGAAATATCCTTTACAAGTGATGGTCTGAAAAAATTGAGTGCTGCCTAGTTTTCAAATTATAACTCAACAGTGTATGCTAATGTCAAAGCTGCCAAGTCTCTAGCAATAATCAATCCTTCTCTGTATGTGGTAGGTTCACCTGTGTATCAAGATCTTTAAATTTGTATCCCCAAAAAATAACAAAATCTTTAAAATTGTATCCACAAAGCAATTGTAAGAAGATAATGAAACCCATTGGTGCTTCATGATCCCATCATTGAATTGCCTGTAGAATTTTAGAGGGTTATTGCTTACCTAAGCCTCAATTTTAGACATACTCCCAAAACTAGTATTTAAAGAGTCTCTAGAACAAATCATATGAAAAAAAAAAAAATCAAGCATGATGTAATATCATTATTTCTTACTAAATTTTAAATTTATTACTGCAAATGATTAGGTGTTAGAAATGAGAAGTGTAGTTCTGGCACATGCTATCGGTTAGAGTAAAATTTGATTTGTTTATATTTCATCAGATAAACTTATTGAAGTCGCTTATAGAGAGTGTTTAATTAGGGTTCCTTTTCAATTTTAAAAAACCTATAGTTCAAATAATAAAATATCTTGTATTGTTTGAAAATGTATTTATATAGGAGATGACCTAAGTTGAGCACTCTAATTTTGCACCTCTCAAAATAATAAATGGCAATTTAAAATCACTTGTTTTTTACAGTAGCTTACATAATAAGATCCTTCTTATACTTAACATTGCATTTCCACATCATAAAATGATGCTACCTCAATATGCTTTTTGTTGAGATGTTCAAAAATATCCCATAAAAGGTAGACCAATAGGCACACATTAATTCATGTTTTGTTTGTGTATGTAGAAGGGAAAATTTACTTTGTGGTAATTTACTCGTTGGCAAAATATATATTGATCATGATATGAATTTATTGTTTGAAAGATGAATGAAGGAAAGAGTCTATGGAAGTAAGCATTACTACAAGGAAGGAATGGATATGAGTTTAAATGTTGTATTATAGAAATTGGTATGAAATAAAAGAGTCACATAAGTGTTTTAAGGGAGTTTCTATTGTGTGTAAATGATCTAAAGATCATCATTATACTTCTTTTTATTTTTTGATATTTTTAAAAATGTTGTGCCTGCTAGGTAAAATTTGTATGTAGAGAAGAAGTTTATTTAGAGTATTTTCAGAATAAACAAATAATAGAAGGAAGGAGGTTTTGATTATAGAACAACTGGGGTAACCATCTCTGCCTAAATATAGCCATGAATTTAGCCCATGTCAACCCCTTGACCTTTGCCCCTAATTCCATCTTCTTGCTTGTCCACTAGGTGGATGCTTCTGTCGATAATTGATAAGCTCCCCACAAAGCCTTCTTGACCTCTATGTAATCTCTAATCTCAAAATGTTTTTCCATTTCTACAACCCATGCCTCGGTGACATCACCATATTTTGTCCCATCAAATTTTAGGGAAGTCACTTTTCTCATATCACGTGACAAATCCAAGGCCATTCGCTCTTTTTCAAAGTTATGAGTTCCCCCCCCGGTAGTCTCATCTTCCTACTCACTCAGAATGAAATCCTCACTGTGAATTTTCGTGTCACCTCCCCTAGAGGGTTCCTTCTTGGCTCTTTCTATTTCTAGATAGGTTACTCAAGCCCTTGTATCTTATAGGAATGCCAACAATTGGTCAATTGTATTTTCAAGGTTACCAGAAGTTTCTCCTACTTCTCGTCTCCCTTCTAGATTACTACGCATACGCATCGCTTTAGGTTATATTCTACCTAAAGTTACAGTTAAACGTTATATTAGTTTTAAGCTTCAAGTCCCTTCAAATTGCATCAATGCATCAATAAACTCAACATAAATTTTTCTACTTAAATTGCAAATTTCATATTATTTAGGACAAGATGTATTCCACATGCACACAAGTATTTAATTTATCAACAACATTTCCATAAATGTTTTATTTATTAGCAACATTGGCATACATAAATTTATAAATAAGGTTTAGCTTATTCAAGGTGTCAGAGATGTATATTCCTTAGACTCTTCATAATTTATTACAATTATTTCTGGAGGAGGTTGCACACGCAGGTGCTCCTCCTCATTCTTTTGTCTCTTAGTCGGGTTATTACAAATGTTTTCATTTGGTATACAATGGGTTGGGGATAATTTCTTGTTCAAGTCCACTTGGAGTCTAGCAGTCGATTCTTCTGACCACTTAATTTCCACCTTTACATCCTGAATCCTTTCCATAGCGTGGGGGAAGGTCTCATCCTCCTTAAGCTAGCCTTCACCTTCCATGTTTTTTCCTTCTATGGATTTATTCAATGTCGCTCACTCCTTCTTGCACTACAAGAAATGAGCATTTCCTGCTAGAGACTTAAACATGCAATTTGTTTGGTGTGCACCATGTCTGGGACAGAATGGTTCACATTAGTTTCACAAACACAAATCTATATCTGCATAATGGAATCATAGGCCCTAGCGTGCAACCACGCTCTGATACCACATGTAACAACCAAATTATACAAAACATAAAACAATAAAGATTTTACTCACATGGAGCATTTTTCTTTAAATGACATAACAAGATGCATCTATTGCGGCTATAAAATCAAGTAAGATAGTATTCTACCATAACAACATGAATAAATTGAATTCATGAATTCAAGTACTGTAATGAGAAGTACAAAGGTAAGAGATAAGAAGTCCTCATCTAGTTCAACATCTTCCAAGACTCGACTTGAAATAGATGCATGTGAGGGAAAGCATCATTCGAGTGCTTTCCCACCATCCATGAACTTGTGCAATTCCTTCCACACCTTCCTAACTAGAAGGGCCCCTTCCCTTCAAATGAAAGGCAATGTTGGAAACCCTCCAGAACAACCATATGAGCTATGGTCATAAAGCCTACCTAACTGAATCTGCCATGCTACTAAGGATTCCTTCCTACTAAGGAGGTAACTCTCATTAGTGAGGTATTTGGGTTACCTGTGAGTACTAAGTATAGTCAATGGCACCTACACCTACTATGGCCATAGTTTTGTACTACTGTACAAACTCACCCACCCTGCTTGACTTGGAAAGACTCCTAATCTAGGGCTTCCAAGAGACTTTCTCTCCGCCCTTTATTCTTACCAAGGACACCTATCCTAGGGAAAATCTCTAAACCTATTTAAGGCTTTTGAAACAGGACATACTTCTTCTAGCTACCTGCCATGTTTGACTGACATTCAAGAACTAGGGTTTCAAACACAACACATTTTTCTTGGCTTCCTGCCATGTGTGACTATCATTCAAGAACTAGGTTTTCAAGAAACCTTTCAACTTCTATGGCTGACAATCTCAGCTCAGACTTACTCTCCTATTTTAGCACTAACCAGGTTTTAGATCAAGAAGTCATAATAATAACCTTATCAATCGCTAGATAGCTTGGTATTTACTTGCACTTTACCCACCTTAACCGTCTAAATGACATGCATAATAAATAATCAAGAACACATTCATAACCAGGGATTTATTTTTGTAACAAGCATCAACTAGTTCTTATTTTTGACAAAAATAAAATAAAAAAAATATACATTTATCATTAAACATTAGCATGTTCTTCCAGTAATTAGAAATTTTATCATTCTTCTTGGTTAATAATGTTCTAGGTTAACTTCTACTAACCTACTGGTTATTCTTTTCATTTTAGGTAAGAAAGATCACAAGCCTCTAAGCATGTTCAAGCTCAACCTGGAAACTCTTTCCTAAATATCCATTTAAGCACCAAGAGCTGTTAGCTAGGAATATTAGCAAACAAAACCAAGCAGCGAACTTACTGCTACAATTTTCTCTAACCATGCTATAGAGATTAGTTGCAACAAGAACAGTAATATCAAATTACAGAAAGAGACACGCATGTTGCATTACTCATAGGCTTAACTTGCATCATGAAACTCAGAAATTCCAAGTAACAAATTTCTAAGAAGTAGTGCATGCCTGTAAAAGTTTGATTCTTGACAAGGCTGCAATGTTCTATACAAGCCAAGAACTCCTAGTATCATTTTTTCTCATACAAATTCCGCTGTAGACGTCTCGACTCCTGCTCTCCTATAAGCTATTCGAGCTTCTAAAGAGGCTTATTTTATTATAGCGTATTGATTTCTTCCTTACCACACCAACTTCCAAATCTTTTCTCCTTCCTTCTCGGCCACAGATAAGCTCTTCCTCCTTTTATTTGTTATAAAAGATTATCAAAACTAAAAGGAGGTCAATTAAGTTCTTTGGTGGTTATGATAACCATCTCCTTAAATTTCTCAAACTTCCCCTGTCTCAAAAAGATCGAGCATGATAAGATATTATGGAAAACCAAGAAGTATATGATTAAGGGTGGCGAATATTTCGCTAGTATAATCTTTTCAGATGGTACGCCACTTTCATGGCTTAAAACAAGGAACTACCAGATATGGTTTGGCCTTCCTTCCAGCATTTACCAATATGATACCTTTTATATATATATATATATATAAAATTGTTGCAAAATATATGATCCGCCAACTCATGATGGCCCGCCTCATTTCTTCAAATGGGAGGTTAAATTTATATGTTTATTATTTGAGTTTCAACCACAATAAAATTGGAAGTAAGGCATAATAGTCTCATTTAAGTTTAGTAAAATATTCATTTGGAATAAAATGTATCCAATTAAATACTTATGTATTTTAGCATTAACCTTTCAACCTTGAAAATGTATATATATGAAAATGCCTCTAGGCGTTATCATGTATCATCACTATACTTGCTTGAAGAAGAATAAATAATGTTAGTTTATATTAATATCTATATATGTATTTAGCTAAGCCATCTGGCATAATTGTAACCTCAATAGGTGATAATATCATACCAACGAGTTCCAGTGCCAAAGTTTAGGTTTAATTCAATGATAGAAAGAAGGTAGGGAAACTGGTTTACGAAACCCTAAAACCACTGACGACAAAACTACTTCCTAGAATCACACAAATGACTTTCCTCAAAATAGGATTGCATACAACACCCTTCTAGGGTTCCTAGATCCCTTGACCTAACCCAAACTTAACTAGTGATTCCAAAGCATTTCCAACACTACCTCTCTACTTAGATGATACTTCCCCTCTAGAGATTTTCATACCTACTACCCTAAATCAAACTCCAAACAAACATAAATTAGCTTGACATCATAAAATCTCCATTGTATATTCTCTATATATACATTTACTGTAAAATAAACTTTTCTTTCTCTAAAGCATCAAAACACAACTTATTCTTTTTGAATAGATCATAGCACATATCATAATGGCATAATTTTCATCGCATTAACATGCCTTAATCACAGAGATCTCTTCATGTCATGCACTAATCAATCAAAATTTTTATCATTAATAAGTCATATTGCAAAAAGTAAAAGTGTTTTTAAAGCAACTAGGGTGGGTTGTAACACTGCTAAATTTTAATTTTATTGTATGTGCTCGAGTATAATAAAAAATAAAAAATAATTTGTTGCTAGAATATTTTTTGGATTATTTTTAATTGTCCTTTTAGTTGAATTTTTAAAATAAAGTTGTAAGAAATAAAGAGGTGATTGTGTTAGGATAAATTATGGGTATAATGTTAGCAATAAATAATTAGTTAGGTTAGGATAAAGGAAGTGATAAGGTTTGTAGATACTACAATAAAAGACCTCAATAGTTTTTTAGCATCGATCTTTGGGAAATACAACTCTTGGTATTTCTTCCCACAAATAGCTACATTATCAGTAAGGAAGTCGGTTAGAGTTTGGGGTCCTATCTTGTCAGGTCAAACCATCCACAGTTTCATGTGAGAAGAATTAGTGGAGATCTTCAATGTTTTTTAGAATACTCAACTCTAGCTTTTCTTCTTACAATTTATTCCTAACATGTTATTTTAATGAATGAAATTATTGATCTCTATGTTGTAAGGTTCATAACAGCTAAAATATTTGTGCTAATTGTCTATTAAGTATTAAGGTATTAAAGAAGTATAGAATTGCAGATTTCAAAATTGAGGTGCATAATTTTCTATTTTTCAGTAGTTGTGTTTCTTTTTGTAACAACAGGCTTCTAATAGGAACATCACATTCAGGCTATTTATCCAATATACTTCCAGACTCTAAATGGTTCATGGTATGAAGTACCTTTAGATCAACATTGCATTTATCATTTATGAGATCTGTTAGGCAGCATATGGATAAGATATATACATAAATTTAAAAATGAAGTTTTATTCTTATTTTATTTATTAAATGATGGTCAATATCTCTCCCTTTTATTTGTAATTGAATAATGTTATCGTAAATTATATACACTGATAATGTCTAATTTATTGTTATGGTATACAATGGAATGATTACTAGCATGTATAAATTCTAATCTCATAGATCAAACAACATGGCGAGCCAGAGTACAAGTGGGAATAGTCCTTTTTTGAGTTCATGTGGGATTGGCATTGTTGAGAAGGATTCAAGCGAAGATGATGCTCCTGTCTATTGGTGGCCTTCCATTATGACTACATGTAAGAGTAAATGTAAGGGGTCTCCTTTTGGAGCATGTACAACAACAAGGAAGAGAAAGAGTCTTGCACGGAGTAGGAAGCAACATCGTGGCTCTTCTATGGCTAGTTCTACTATTGAAGCTGAGGATGGTGTTGTTGATGGCATTGTGGAGGCTAAAGAGGTTGGCATTGGTGCTGGAGCTAAGGTTTTGGTGGGAGGAAATGTGCTCTCCCACTCAATGGCTGGCTCTGCTAGTGTTGCCTCTAAGGATTTGGGTGGCTCTATTTTTTATATTCAGCGTTTGGATGCAAGCTTTGTTAGCTCTGATGTTGAAGTTGAAGAGGTGGGATTCCAAGCTCATGAGGGTTGGGAGATGGAAAATATAGACATTTATGATGAGGATACACAAACCCTAGATGAAATTTTTGCTTGCTTTTTTTTGTGGTGGATCTAGCTTGGATATTGGAGGAGTCTTATTCTCCTTTTCTGGGTTATGTAAGGGTTTCCTTACTCCAAATAATCCTATTATTCATAATTGTGTGTTGCAGAACATTTATGGAATGGGGGTTGTTTCCACTCATGCTACCCTTGTTTCCCCTTTTCTAAGTGGGGAGGCTACTTGTAGTTTGCAAAAGAAAGATGGCTTGGTCTGTGGTGGTTCTAGTGCTCTTGGGCAAGCTGTAGCTTCTCCTATAAGTGAGGTTGTTTCCCCTGGGGTTCCTTCACCTTCTCCTTTGGTGGTTGTTCCTACTCCCAAACCTAATATGGGCCTTAAAAAGGGATTTCTTCTCCTTGTTGTTTAAGAGGGGGATAATATTTCTCTTTCTTGAGCTATTGTTGGCTCCCCCCTGACCACTTCAGTTTTCGAGGCTCCTTCTTAAGGGTTGGATTGTGTAGTTGAGAGTGTGTGCAAGATTTCTTTTGCTTCTTCTTTTGTTACTACCCTCGCATTGGAGGAGTTTTGAGCTAAGGAGGTAAGTGATTTGTCTAACCAGCTATTAGAGGTCAATTGTAATGTTACAGTTGAGTCTTTGAATTGGCTCAAGTCTTCGTTGGTCAGGAGATTCTGTGGTAATCATCCTAATTTCCACATGATTAGAAGTTGGGCTCTTCGAGTTTGGAAGATTAGAGTTGAGGTTACTGCTTTGTGTAATAGCTTCTTTTTGTTCTCTTGTCACTGCATTGAAGACTATTCTGGGCTCCTTTGTGAGAGCTCTAGGTTTTTTGGCTCGAATGGTTTGTCTCTACAAATGTGGTTCCCTAGTTTCAACCCAATGATAGATACTTTTAAGTTTCCTATTTGGGTTTGTTTTCCAGGGTTTCTTTTGGAGTTTTGGAGAGAGTAGATTTTCATGTGTATTGCTAATTCCTTTGGTCAATATTACACTATGGATAAGGTTACTAAATCTATGAAGTGTTTGTTAGCTGCTAGATTTTGTGTGTTAGTGGAGGATATTTGTATTCTTCCCACTAAGAACTTTATCTTCTATATTTGCTAAGTGGGAGCAGCAGATTGATTATGAAGACTCTGATTATTTTTCTTTCTTATGGTAAAGTGGGTCATGCTTCCTTTACTTGCTTGAAGAAGAAAAAACAACACATTGTTTGGAAGAAAAAAGAAAAGGTGACAAATGTTGTGGAAGGCTCCACTATTCATTCAAGAGCTTTAGTATGATGTTGCCAATGATCCCTCTACTAATTTTTTAGGTTTGGTTGTTTCTAGTGGTGATCTCATCTCTCCTTGTAACAAAAAGTTGAAAATATTGGTGGGGAGGAATCCCTATATTATGGTCAAAACTGTCAGTAAAAAAGGATGTACTATGATGCCACCATACTATTAATATACGACAAAGTAGTAGGGCACTCCATAGAGAACCTATGGATATTTCAAGGCTAATATTGATAAGAAGGCCCTTCCCTTTGCACCCAGGTCCATTACCAAAAGAAAATACAACTACAGAACAAAGGCATATACCATTTGTTCCCATTCAAAAGCAACTATTAAATTCAGCGATGCAAAGCCCACCTAAACCACATAAATCAAAACAATGGATGATGTGAAATAACTGGCCAAGATGCATATGATAGAAATAGAGACATAGCCCAAAAGGTGCCATCAAGAAACTTAGAAATACTCAATTTAACTGACATATTAAAGATTAAATTATTTTAATAGATCAAAAAGTGTTTCTGAGTTTCCAGGAAAGGGAGGGATGAGGATGTGGTTTTGGAGGAGGCAAAAAATATTCAAAATTATGGGGACAGAAGGGCGGAGGGGTATGCCTATTAAAATAACTTAAACAAACAAAAACTAGCTGAAAAATTAGAAACAAATATCTTGTATTGTTTGAAAATGTATTTATATGGGAGTTGACCTAACTAATAGTTGAGGACTCTAATTTTGTACCTCTCAAAATAATATATGGCAATTTAAAATCACATGTTTTTGTACAGTAGCTTACATAATAAGATCTCAAAAATAGTAGGCTTACATAATAAGATCTCAAAATTAGTAGACCAGTAGTCATTTTCAAAAACCGCAGAATAATTCTTACACTCTTAAGTACCATCACAATCGAACGCAGCTGTGTTTACGGTTGGGGTGTACGCATTGTTTGATAATAAACATTGTGTAATCATCATAGTTAATAAAACAGTTATTTATGGGTGACAACAGTTATATACATTTGTATGAACGATCAAGGTGAATTGAGTTTTCCGAAGTAAATTTATGCTGTGTGTATTACCCTTTTATGTTTGTAATCTGCAATGCTTTCATTTGATATCAGAGCGTCAGGAGAAACACAAGGTTCGTTGACATGGTAGGATTTGGAGAATCCAGTCTGAGGAGCGGATGACTGTATGTTGTCGCAAAAGACATGAATTCAAGAATACAAAGGCTCTATAAGGTCAATCAATTAACCTTAGCACAAAATTCTTCCTCACCTAGGCAACAAAGGCCGGTAACTTCATTAGATTTAATGGCTCAAGAGGCTCCCTTGGGCATAGAGGCAATAATTCATGAAAAACCAAGGAACCAACTCAAAATTCTCAAAATTTTTAGAAGCTCTACTAGTGCGCAAATCAATATTCATTTGTCAAAGATAAGAGTAATCATGGAAAGTTTGATGGTATATGAAGAGTTGAATATTGTCTTGTAAGACATCAACAAAGTTATTGGTTTATGCTTGAATTGTATGACAAGTGAGTGGACGCATAGTTGATTGGAGATAGTAGAGTGTTGTAGCAAGGATGAATAAATATAGTATTCAAACGTGCAATCTAACTTTTCTCTAATGGAAGTGGATCCATAGTTCTCCAAGATGTTAGGTATTTATAGAAGAAAATGGATAATCAAGGGCTAAGATTTACTTAATCAATCAATGGTCAAGATGGAAAGAAGGTGAAGACATGGATCAAGGATTCTCATCAATTGATGAGAATTGAATATCCATGGATCAAAGAATCAATCAATTACCCTCAATTAATCAAACTAACACACTTTCAAAACTGTTACAAAGTTTGTTAGGAAAGAATATTCTATTTTTGGATCCAAATAGAAGAATATTCCCTATGCAAGTTGAGTAATATTATGATTGTAATTAAATAATTATCTTATTTAATGAAAGGGGTCAAGTGAAATGTAATTAAATGATTTAGATTATTTCATTAAAAGAGAGGACATAATGGGGTTTAATTTAAATAATTTGCATTATCTAATTAAACAATATTAAATGTTAGTGTAAAAGTGTAGGAATTAACTTAATTAAAATGATTAGAATAATAAATGAAAATGATGCATTTAATTAAATAAATAGGATTATTTTATTAAATAGTTGAAAAGAAGATGAATTTTAGGACAAAATGATGTTAGTAATAAAATTGAAGTGTGTAATATTATTTACTATTTTTTTTTTTTCTTATTAAACAAAGTTGTATTAGGTCCCTCTCTATTAATAAAAGAATAAAATAAATAATCCACAATGGTTTCTAAAGAGAAAAATTGACTACTTCATAATTTCCATTCTATAATACGAACTCATTTTAGTGTCCATCTATTCATCTATATTGTGAACTCATTTAGTTTGTTCAAGATGATGTGTAGATTCTATCATAATTCAATGTCTAATTTTTTTCAATTTGCTAAGAAATTATGTTCATCTAGACACTATATCATGCAACATCACCTTGGTCACTATGAAAAATTTACATTGTGATCCATGTGAACCAGTTCAATGACTATGATTAAATGGAAAAGGATTGAGGGATAAAGTAGAATTAAATATTGGATGGTATGGTAATGTGGATTAATTAAGCTAAATTAATTAATTTAGCTGGAGGAGTTTTTGATAAATTTGGATTTGATTAAATTAATATGAATCTATTTAATTAAAGTGGGAGATAAATAATTAAATAAAGGTGACTAGAAAATTAATTAATTAAAATTATAAATATCTATTTAATTAATGCCTATGATAAGGTAAAATCAAGTGCTGTTAGGTATGGACAAATTTAGGTATCTACACCCTTATTATCATGCCAAGTTTTTGATCCTTAACACCTCATCCTATAATTTGAGTCTTGTGATATAGCCAACCCACAATCCTTGATACTTTTTCCTATGTTTTTGTTCCCCTCTTAATTTCCCAACACATGTCATATTGTTTCTAGTAGTCAACTTTTGGTGCCATTACATTCATAGTGGAATATTTTCCACCCATGATAATTGCTCAAATATGAAGGCGTGGATTGCATGGTGGCCAACCTATTATGTTTGTGGAGGATATAAAAGAGCTATTATTTTCATTTAGGATCATGATCTACACTAAACCAAATATATTTTTAAATATATTTTGAGCACTTTTGTTTTAGTGTGGGATTCTTAGGATGAAATTTGAAGTGGTATGATTTGTTGTTGTTATATAATTATTTGAATATAATACAATCATCTTGATATTTCTCCAATAATATGATGCCTCTATAATAATCTTGGTATTTCTCCAAGAATTTTATCTTTATTGTGTTGCAATTGGCAAAAGCATCTCTTCCCAACCACATGAACCATCTTAGAGAAGCATCTTTCAGTGTTGTTATAAATAGTTTGAGTTTGTGATTTTTTTTTTGTTTAGTTATAACTTTGGCATATCACACCATACTCAAAATTTATAGGTCCTATGTAACCAACCCATAAAAGATAGGAAGTGTTTAAGGGGGTATGTTCTTTAAAGTATTAACCCTTTCTTTGTTGGCTATAAGAAACTCAAACATTACACACTCCAATGGGTCTTCCACTACTGCATTAGCCATGATGCTTATGTGTATGGGGGAAGTATCCTCTCTATCTAGTGTAGGTATTGGTGTTAGGGATGATTCTTCTTCAAGAATAACCTCACTCTATTCACTATGTTCATGAGTATCTTCTTAGTAGTCTCAAAAGATAAGTTATTGTCTTTAGAAAACATTTATCCTATACCAGATATAGGAAATATGCCTACTCTAAAACACAAAGAAGATGGAATTTCATAAAATTACATTATTTGACTCCTTAGAGCAAAATTTTCTAGAAGGCTTATGTTGGAGTAAAAAGGTTTTACCATTCACTTGCTTAAGCTTACTTAGGATTTCTTGTGCATTGAAGTTGTTCTGAGATTTTAATCCCACATTGGCAGTGTGTAATCTCTTTTTTCTATTTAAATAGCACTGTAGTGTGATTACTTGGTGTGAGAAAGACTCATAGAGGCTTGTGGAGTGCTTTGATGGGAGGCTTGAAAATTGATTTGGTGAGAGATTTTGGTGATACAAAAAAAAAACAAGGAGAGGATTAATTCATCATCAAACATTGCACTTTCATCATCAAATAGTACCAACTCCTAATATGATTGCACATTAACTAAACCATTTTATGATAACAAAGTCACCAATACTCCAATAAATCTTTAAGAAACCTATGGAAAAGGTTTTACCATTTTGGGAAAACAAGGAGGTGACACAACCATTGAACATGCCATTGAGGTGACACAACCATTGAACATGCCATTGTTCAACTCTTAGAACAAAAAAAAAATGATGAAAATACACTAGGATTAGGTTTTCAAGATCCCTGTCATAACAACAAGCCTCCTAAAGGGCATGGTGATAATTGATTCCCCTCATGATTTGAATGTCTTTCTTCCTCAAGATTCCCCTCATGATTTGAATGTCTTTCTTCCTCAAGATCACCCATTGAATGATAACAATGACAAGGATACAAGAATCACGTTGGGTCCTCCTCCATCCATTAAGAAAAGTATAAATCTAGCAAACACAAGAGGCCTTGCAAGTTACAAAAAATCAAGTTTCCTCTCTTTTCACCACCTGAATGTGAAAGGAAATTGCAAATACTTTTAAACAAAGGACTCATATTATTACCACATATGAATAGGTTGATGATATATCCTAAAGATGCCAATGTTCCACAATGTGCATATCATCACGTTCTTGGACATAGAAGTGATGAGTTACATCAATTGAAAGAAATATTGAGCAAGTATCATTTCAATGAAGATAATTGCTATCCAATAATTCCATAAAACACTCTCCAACTCCTTGTCATGTCATAGTTGTAGAACATTCCATTCTCACTATTACATGACCTTTCCCATCACTTACCTCATATCATTCTTGCCTTGCACCCATTGGGGCCAAGAAATTGCTAGCCTTATTTTAGTAATGCATTTTCCATTGTCCCTTAGCTGAATTATTCACCTTTTGCTTATACCGACTAAAATTGGAAGGCAGATGACTTGCTCAACAGTTGACTCGCATTTGCCTTACTAGTCTTTTGCATTTTCATTTTCTCTTTCTTTTGTGTGTTTGCATATGTGTAATGTGATCCCCTGTGTTGTTTTGTTTGATGTGCTCTCTCTTTATAGCATTCCTCTCTTTGTACCTTCATTATTCTCTGTGCCATACATCACTTTTGCATGTCTCTTTCACATTTTCTCACATCCTGAGGGCCATAGAAAATAACTAGCATGAGCATTAGGCCTCATATCAGGGTATGCAAAAATCATGAAAATGAAAGACAAAAACTACATAAAAGTGGTGATAGAAAAACATAATGGTTGATGGGATAGGCCAATGAAACTAAAACCCTAGACAAGTGAAAGCAAGGTAAATCAAATCTAAGTTGGGTCCCTTACACAATAATCAAATCGATATGCCTTTAACTTAAAGAAAAAATAAAAAATCAATTCACACGTGTCTTCCCTATGTCTTGGCAATTATGGTAACGATTTATCTACCAAAACAATAATAATATTATTAATTATTTAATTATTCATTAGCCTTTTCTTTTATAGTTAAATAAATGTAATTTATTTAATTATTTTTGACCTTTCCCTTCGCTATTAAATAATTATTTTAATTATTTAACACTTTGTTCATTTTTAATTAAATTGTTATTTTTTAATAATTGTTTTAATTATTTAATTATTCACTTTCCCTCCTAGATTAAATATTTATTTTTATAATTACCGAATTTACTCCATGACCTCTTTATTTGTGTCATTCTTATCCCTTCTCTTTATCTATGCCATTCTTATCCCTTCACATCTCAATTAATTTGCACCCTTGATAAGGTTTTATTACCTTTTAATTTCCACCATCCATCCCTAACTAAACCCTATTTTTTCCCTAACCCTATTTCATTGCTTCTGAAGCAATCTTATCCATTGATCTTCATCATTTGATCTTAACCCTTTATTCAAATTTGGTTTTCTATAAAAGAGACCTATCACTTTTATTTAACCCCTAGCTAGCTAGAGACAACCACAAATACTATCAAATTCTTTGATATAAAACAAAATGGTGAAGAGCCATGAATATGATTCAATTATGGATAGAGATTTTTGGTAATATTATTTTATCATTTTATACTTTTATGTTCATTTGTGCTTCATTGTTGAGATTTTTTTTATTTTAGTTGTACTATAAATTGGAATAGCATATTACCCTATTCTAGAGAATGAAAGTCTTGCTGAGATTTTTTGTCATTACAACTATACTAGAAATTAGAATAGCTTATTAAATTAGTAATGGAAAATAGAAAAGTACTGTTTTATTTTAGCTCAATTTTTTTTTCAAATACCCATAGTTGTAAAATATATGGAGATTACTTGCAATATTTTGTAATTTTCCTATAATTGGAATAGTATATTAAATTCACAATGGAAAATATAAAAGTACTCTTTTATTTTAGCTCAATTTTTTTATTCAAATACCAATAATTGTAAAATATATGCAGATGACAAATAGGATATTCTTATAATTTTCTTGTAATTGGAATAGTTTATTAAATTCATAATGGAAAATATAAAAGTACTCTTTTAGTTTAGCTCAAAAAAATCTTTCAAATACCCATAACCCTATTCCAAAGATTGAAATCCTTGTTGAGATTAGGGTCTTATGGTTTGAGTTTTTTGTATTTGATGGTTGATACTATTGATTCATGTCTTTTCCCTTGATTCTACCCTACTTTACAAAATGAAATCAAAATCAAATAGCTTATTAAATTCATAATGGAAAATATAAGAGTACTATTTAATTTAGCTCAAAAAAATCTTTCAAATACCCATAGTTGTAAAATATATGTAGATGACAAGTATTAGATTTTCTTAATTTTCCTCTAATTGTAATAGATGGAAAATATAAAAGTACCCTTTTATCTTAGCTCAAAAAAATCTCTCAACTACCTATAAATGTAAAATATATGTCAGGTAGGAGATTCTTGTAAGTTAATTCATTGTACAAAATTTCTTTGATATTATTCTAGTAATATATCTACATATAATATTTAAAATTTTGAGAGAATAAATTAAACATATTTAAACATGATCAATTTAATATATTTTACTTTTAATCAACACTTTAATTGTCATTTTCTAGTCTCAATATAGATTTTTAAATCACACTATGTGTAACTGTTTTTTTTAAAGAATTTCAAAACTTTAACTTTCTCATAATAATTATATTCTCGAAAGTCAAACATTAATTGACATCATCGAATCACCAGATTTATGGTTCAATTGACCCTACAGAAAGGAGCACATACTCATTTGCTTCTCATGTTTAATATTCCTGAATAAACATGATATGGACTGTAGAAGATATAATTGTGCATGTGTGTCAACATTCAAGAATGTATATTGTGTAACTGGTATATCTGCAATTTAGCTCAACCCTGTAATTTTATTTTTGAAAAATTAATATAACTATAAGTAGAAAGAAATTTGAAATGTTTATATTTCTTGATTTAATATCTGCGTTTTGATGAGAGTTTAAAGCTTATAGTTGAGACTTAGATATATCACTCAATATAGGAAATGGAAAGAGATCACTTTGGTGTTCAACTTTCCTCCAACAATTACGAGTGCCTCGTTTGTTTTATGTGCGGGTTTACTTCTTTCAGCGTAAGGGTCCTGTAGTGCCATCACCAGGTATCTAGATAAAACTGTATTTAATTGTTATTTCAAACTGTGCTATGTTAATATTAATTTTTGTTTATCTCACATAATTGTATACTTTCTGTTGTATAAGCAGTTTCACTCCCTTCAGTATCTCAAGCTTCTCATTCGCTGTCGGAGGGTCCTGTAGTAGATATGAAAAAGCAGAAGATTGATTCTGCCCATGCACTTGGAGGTCCTTGCTTGTAACCAATATTTTAAATAATTCATTGATTAGGGACTGACCTTTGTATTACTACTGTAAACATTTGTGCATATTTATAAATTTAATCATAAATACAACTTTGATGCAGTTCACCCAACATCATTTATTGAAAGTGTTGCTACTGGCTGTATTGATGGAAAATTTGAGCATGGTTACCTAGTCAATGTGACAGTTGGGACAAGGCAAATGAGGGGTGTTTTGTATCATGTTCGTCCTTCCAGGACTGTACCACAGCATGCAAATGTATCTCCCCTTATGAATAGCATGGGTAATCAGCTCAAAGCCTCTGTCACGGAACATCAGATTGAACGAGGTGGAAAATGAAGCTAATGACTAGGAAGGATCCTAATGCACCAAGGCCCAACAGAACTGGCTATGAGGATGAAAAACTTGTATGTAAATGACAAAATTAGTGTTTTACTTGGGGATGGAGAATCGTTATAGCAGCAGGGTCTAGGACAATCCGACCATCTTCAGTAAACATTAAGTATTCTTTATGAATGTTTCTATTGTGATGAGGATCTTGATATCCTAACCATTTTGTTTCCTCATTTGGTATTTGTTCTAAGATTTGATGAATTTCATGTTCACTTGTTGTATCAAATCCTTGCTTGAGCAACATTGTAAGTATTTAAGGTGTAAGCATTCAAACATTTCCATTGGTGGTATTATAGGTGATGTTGGTTGTTTCATTGCTAGATAGAAGGCTGCATTAGCTTCAAGGTTGTCAAGGCAATTATTGATGAACTGATTCACATTTTCATCGTCTTCTCCAATGATTTCAATATTACGAGAAGGACATCCATTAGGAGTTGAAGGAGCATAAGTGAGTTCAAAGTCATTAGGGTCATTTCTAAAAGCACAACTTGACATATCTACTAAGGATTTTAAGGACAACCATAATTTTCCAAAGCACATGTCCATGATGTAAATTTTAGATTCTAAGCTATGTAACAATGTGAAATGAAATGTTCTAGATGCAATTTTGATTTTGAGCAATGCACAAAATGAACTAGTGTAAACTATATGCAATGAAACATATGAAAAGGATTTTAGCAGCAACAAAGTCCAAACAAGCATGGGACATACTTTAAACAGCCTATCAAGGCATAGCAAAAGTTAAAACAGCAAAGCTACAAATGCTAAGAAGAGATTTTGAAACAATATATATGAAGGACAATGAATCTGTAGATTCATTCTAGACCCAAGTCATTGGGTTGGTTAATCAAATTAGGTCTCATGGAGAGAATCTGGAAGATACCAGAATTATTGAAAAGATTTTAAGGAGTCTGCCCACAAAATTTCTACTAGTTGTAGTTGCTATAGAGGAGACAAAGAATCTCTCATAGTTCTCAGTTGATGAGCTGTATGCATCTCTAATTTCTCAGGAACACAGGCTGAAAAGGTCAGCAGATACATCTCTGGAGCATGCTTTCAAAACTCAGGCTTCAGTCAGTCAAGGAAGAGGCAGAGGTAGATCAAGAGGAAGAGGAAGAAACTCTTACAAAGGTGAAAGATATAGTCTATCAAGTTCAAGTGGAAGAGGCAGCAATCAAGGCTCAAGCCAAAACTCAACACAGAATCAGTCACAAAATTAAAGGTATGATAAATCTCAAGTCCAATGTCACTACTGTAAAAAATATGGGCATTATATGAATGAGTGTAGAAAGAAGTAGTATGATAACAATAGACAAAATGCAAATTTTTCAAGAGAAGGTCAAAATCAGAATTCAGATAAGAGCACAATGTTTTTAGCTTGTAATGTTGTTCAAACAAATGAAAAAAATGTATGGTTTTTAGATTCAGGCTGTAGCAATCATATGACAAGGAATCTAGAAATGTTTTCAATTTTAGATGAGAATGTAAAGTCTGATGTTACATTGGGTAATGACAACAAAGTGTCAGTCAAGGGAAAAGGAGATGTCAATATTCTAACTAAACAGGGGGAGAAAAAGTATATTTTAGATGTGTATTTTGTGTCTGGTCTGAAACATAACTTAATGAGTGTAGGGCAATTGGTCCAAAAAGGGTATAGAGTAACCTTCAAGAATGGTCCGTGCACAATTTTAGACAAATACCCAAGCAACTAGCTTATTGCAAAAGTTAGAATGACAAACAACAAAATGTTTTCCTTAAAGATAAGGCCATATTTGAATATAAATTATGCTCAAGCACAACACTTAATGAATTCACAAGTGGGTAGAGAAGAAACTATAGCAGTAGTGCATAAAATCTTTCAAGCTGAGATAAAAGATGAAAACTGGTTATGGCACCTGAGATTTGGGCATCTCAACTGTGGAGGTTTAAATTTACTTTATAGGAAAGGCATGGTCAAAGGACTACCTTTAATAAAAAAACAAGAAAGGGTATGTGAAGGGTGCATTTTAGGAAAACAATATAGAGAATTATTTCCAGCAGGAAAGTCAACTAGAGCAAAAGCCCCTTTGGAAATTATACATTCAGATCTGTGTGGACCTATGCAAACACCTTCAATAGGTGGTAATTTTTATTTTCTGACATTCATTGATGATTATTCAAGAAAAACATGGGTTTATTTTCTAAAGCAAAAAAATGAAGTGTTTGATCTGTTTCGTCAGTTCAAGAATTTGGTTGAAAAACAAAGTGGTTATTATATCAAAGTGTTGAGAACAGATAGAAGTGGTGAATACATTTCAAGAGAATTTTTTAATTTTTGCAAAGATCATGGAATTCACAAGCAGTTCACAACTAGATACACACCTCAACAAAATGGAGTAGCTGAAAGGAAAAATAGAACAATCATGGAAATGGCTAGAAGCATGTTGAAAGGAAAACATTTGTCAAATGAATATTGGGCAGAAACAATATCTTGTGCAGCCTATATAATGAATAGGTGTCCAACAAAAAGTGTCATGAATGTGGTACCTAAAGAAGCATGGACAGGAAGAAAACATAGTGTTACTCACATGAGAGTATTTGGATGTGTAGCATATGCACATGTGCCTGATGAATTGAGAAGGAAGCTAGACAACAAAGGAGAAAAATGTATATTTGTTGGATACAGTGAAAAATCCAAAGCTTATAAGCTCTATATTCCAACAACAAAGAAAGTTATAATCAGCAGAGATGTACAATTTGTAGAAGATGAAGCATGGGATGGAATCATAGAGAAAACAGTCAATATTTCAACTAGTATACCTCAAGAGGAGAATAAAGTTTCAGCATCAACAAATATTCTAGCTATTGTGACTCCTACCACTCCCATTCAACCTCAGCAAAGTAGTCCACAAGTGACACCAACATCGACTGTAAGAATAACCTCATGCATTCAAGGAAGTAGTCCAACAAGAGGACAACAAACACCATCTACAACAGGACCATCGGATCCACATTCCACAAGTTCAAGTGATATGTCAAATCCTACATTGGCAAGTCTGAGAAGACAGAAAATCAGAAGCATAAGAGATATATATGAGCAAAATGAAGGTGAGAATAATTCAGATCAGATTTTTCTTTCTGCATTCTATTCTCAAATAGAAGATCTAGTTCATTTTGAAGATGCAGTCAAAGATGATAAATGGGTAAGTGCTATGGATGAAGAGATTGAAGCAATTGAAAAGAATCAGAGATGGGATCTAGTCAGTCTTCCAAAAGACAAAGATGTCATTGGAGTGAAATGGGTTTATAAAACCAAATTGAATGAAAAAGATGAAGTTCAAAAGCTTAAAGCAAGATTGGTTGTAAAGGGCTATTCACAACAGCTTGGAATTGATTACAATGAGACATTTGCACCTGTAGCATGATTGGATACTATAAGAATGATTTTAGCTTTAGCAGCTTAGAATAAGTGCTCTGTATCTCAAATGGATGTAAAGTTAGCTTTTTTAAACAGTTATTTAGGAAAAGAAGTTTATGTGGATCAGCCACCTGGGTATGAAATTCTAGGTCAAGAAGACAAAGTTTACAAATTGAAAAAGGCACAGTATGGATTGAAGCAAGCCCCAAGAGCTTGGTATAGCAGAATAGATAGTTATCTTTTGCTGAATGGATTTAATAGATGTAGCAGTGAGCCCACACTGTATACAAAAATGAGTGAAGAAGGTGAAATACTAATAGTATGCTTATATGTTGATGATTTAATTTTCACTGGCAATTTGTCAATTGATCTGTTCAAGGAAGACATGAAGAAAGAATTTGAAATGACAGACTTAGGTCTAATGAAGTATTTTTTGGGCATTGAAGTGAATCAAAATGAAAATGGTATTTTTATTTCACAATCAAAATATGCAAATGACATTTTGAAAAGGTTTAATATGATGAAGTGTAAACCTGCACCAACACCTACAGTGATAGGTTTGAAACTAAGCAAGGATGATAGAGGCTCTAATGTTGATCCAACTTTGTTTAAGAGGCTTGTTGGAAGTCTCATGTATCTCATAGCCACAAGACCAAACATTATGTATGGAGTAAGTTTGATTTCCAAGTTTATGGAAACACCAAAAGACACCCATTGGAAAGCTAGGAAGAGAATTTTAAGGTATGTAAGTGGAACAAGGAATTTTGGCATTAATTATTCAAGTTCAAATAAATTCAAACTCATAGGATACACAGACAGTGATTGTGCCGACAGCATTGATGATAGAAAAAGCACGTCTGGTTATATATTTAATTTTGGGACTGGAGTTGTCTCATGGTCTTCAAAGAAGCAACCAATAGTCTTTCTTTCATCAGCTGAAGCAGAATATGTGGCAGCCACAAGTACAGCATGCCAGGCAATCTAGATGAAAAGAATTTTGAAAGAATTGCAAAATGAACAAATGGAGGCAACAAAAATTTACTGTGATAACAATTCAGCAATAGCTCTCTCAAAAAATTCAGTTTTTCATAAGAGAAGCAAACATATTGATACTAGGTATCATTTTATCAGGGAAT
The DNA here is from genome assembly GCA_007258455.2 of Sequoia sempervirens. Taxonomy (NCBI): domain Eukaryota; kingdom Viridiplantae; phylum Streptophyta; class Pinopsida; order Cupressales; family Cupressaceae; genus Sequoia; species Sequoia sempervirens. The sequence continues at coordinate 47,426,453 of VDFB02000008.1, forward strand.
TAATTAACAATGGTGACATATTTTTAGAGTTTTGCAGATCAGAAGAGCAAAGTGCAGATATTTTCACAAAGACACTGGGAAGAGATAATTTCATTTTTCAAAGAAACAGATTGGGCATGGTGGACAAAGAAAATATCCATTGCGATACTGCCGGAGACTCCGGTAGAATTTTTGTTTTATCTTAACCGACTCCGCTAGGATTTTTGTTTTATCTTAATAGCCTGTCGTTTACCGCGTCGTCATCAAACCACTGCTGCGATATCGCAATATGGGTAGTTACCCATTGCTATACCGCGGGGAACCTTTTATTAAGCTGCCTCCACCAGGATATTTTGTAGTACGGAAATTTAATATTTAAGCTTTTATATTAATGTAAAGGACATTTTATTAAATACATTTTGACGGGAAAATGTTAGTTAGGTAATTTGTAATAAATTTTTGGTGTTGAAGAAATTAATTATTTTTATTGTGAAGAAATTCCTCTGCCTCTGGCCTTTATTATATAGTTCAAAGAATCAAATACAATCAGAAGCACCTAACACAAATGGAACTCCTACCCTTGGAGAAGACTGGAGTCTGACCATTTAGCTGCTCCAAAACCTACCCGAAGTCAACAAACAATGAAATTCAGTTTCTCATTTTTACATCCAAATGTTTCTGAAATCTTTGTGGTGCTAACTGATCAAATTTTGCAGCTGACTCACATAACTGATACAAATTTGAGATACAAAATGATCTTCTAAAAGTCTTAAGAATATGTACTGTACAATTCCATGGCATAAGTGCTTGTGAATCCTTCATAGAGAATTCAAATAAAAATTAGCTACAGAATACAAGAATTTACCATGAAAATCAAAAGGAAAGGGCATAAGAATGGATAATTACCTTAGCAGCCCTTGTTAGTCGATCGCCATTGTCACCAAATGAAATGTTGAGAACCAACTTTTGCACCCTAATTTCTCTCATTGGGTTCTTGAGTTTATGAGAGGCTTACCAAAATAACATCTCATAAGTTCATCCTGAAGGGGTCATAAATATTTAACATGAAGCAGAATTGAGAAATCTAATATAAAAATAGTTACCTTGCAAATATATAAAGCAACGTAGATAGCCAAGCAAACAAGCAAAATTGAGAAAGCTAATATAAAAATAGTTACCTTACAAATATATAAAGCAACGTAGATAGCCCAGCAAAGATATAAAAAATAGTTACCTTGCAAATATATAAAGCAACGTAGGTAGCCAAGCAAAGATTTGAGATAATGAAGAACTGTCTTGCATAATACTGTAGCCTTCCATATCATAAAGAGCATCTCAAATATGATACTTTGAAAAATACATTGGTTCTATGGGAAGAAAAAATTCACTCACAACCAATACCAAAACAAAAACTTGAATGGCATTTTGAGAAACAGATTACTTGTGAAGCACTTGATTGACAACTACATATGTGAAGGCAAGTTCACATTAATAATTAAACCTGATACATCTACATAAGTCATCCATTCACATTATCTGCAGGAGTTCACTGGTGTATCAAAGCAGCCAAACTTATGCTAGAGAATCCTCAGTAGTTTGTGTGCCATGCAAATAGGTTTCACACCGGGTAAAAGATAAATCATCCGATGACTAACGAGGCTTTCTGTTCTTCTGCCAATGCCAAAACACAAGGGAGTTCTTTCTGGCACAAACATGGCATCATCTGCATTCAGGGTCAATTCTGCCAGAAAATACAGCAACATTGGTATAACTATAAACCTATGTCACATAGTTTACCAGTTTTTATTAAAAAAAAACCTAAAATTCGTTGTAAACCGTCCACAAATTTATATATATATGTGGTCATATGACTTTTTTGAAGGAAAATGTACTAATGCTTGTTACAAAAGCCATTTTATATTAGGGTTGTACATCTTTTCCTCTAAAATGCGGCCTGGTCACTGCAAATAAACAATTCATTTTTCTTTCAGCAGCCAATGTTCAACTGTGATGTTTTCACATATATCCATTATGTTTGTGATTTATTGCTGCTTCAGATACTCCTCTTTTCTGTTTGTGGATTAATCTTGGTCATGGTGGAGGTCTATATCTGTCAAAGTAGCCTAAATTCACTAAAGGTAACATTGAATTTTTGCAGTGGCCTGTGTATTTGCAGTAGGCAGTGTTGAAGATCTGCGGGAGCCTGTGTATCCCATAAAGGTGACATTGAAGTTTTGCAATGGCATCTGGAGGATCTACAGGAGCAGTGAATATCAAACATTTCTATTTTGTTTTGGCTTCATGGTTTTTATTTTTTTGGTTTGAAGTTCTACAATTCATTTTTAATTAAAAATAGTACAACTTCTCAAATCATCGACTTGAAGGAACACACTCGTCAATGCTTTTGCAAATATGAAGTGTTTAATAGTTTGTATTGTTTGTTTGTTGGGTACACATTATATGCAATTGTAAGTCGCAACAACATATTGAAAACTAAAGTTGAAATGATAGTCACAAAAACAATATTAATAATTAAATTTAGTTTAAGGTAAATTATTATTATAATTCAAAATAACTATTATTATAATTAAGTATAAAATTAAATTATTATTAATATATTTTTTAGATTAATTAATTTTTATTCTACTATTTTTTAGTTTATTTAAATTTTAATAGTTCAATTTTAGAATTTAAAAAAAAAAAAAAAAATTTAAATTCATCAAATTTAGTAACATTTTTTATCTGAATTTTATCACAACAATTTTGTTCCAAATTTTATACTTTGTGACCTGGGCTTAAACAACTCTGTTCTATCTTTTCAGAGGAAGAGAAAGTGGAACAACCAAGGCTATAGAAAGGGTATAGGGCATCTTTTGGAATGTCAAAAATCAAAGAAAATCAGTCAAGTTGTATTGAAAACAACGTCCACTGTCTGGAAATGCCACAAATTCATTTTGGAAACACCTAGCTACCCCCAGGTTCAATTCCAAACAATTGCGGCTTCAAAATTTTGTGCCCCGCAAGAATCCACCAACAAATTAGTTCTGATTATGATTCTAAAATGTTTCATACCCAGAATTGTCAAGGTTTCACGCTAGTTCAGCAGTTAGAAAATAAATAAATTGCACTTTGCAGATTTGTTTTCACAGCATATGCTTCTCCACTACAAAGCCCACATTGTATCATATTTATGAGTCAATGGGGCATAAATTTATGTAAGGCTGCAGTGTGGGAGCACTTAAAAGTGACACCAATCCAGTAATTACGCCGAGAGGCGTACCACTACAATCACAGGCATCCGTTGACAAAAAAATTTGCGATTAAATCTCTGCTGCAATGAAAATCTTGATTGTCGATAATCTATAATAGGTAATGAATGGAATAAAGCAAAGAAAATGGTCTATGTGGTTGGGAACAAAATGAAGCAAAAAAAATGGTCTACGTGGTTGGTTATGCCACAAATAAAGGCAATCAGATATTACCATGACACAGAAACGGAAGTGGATGACTGTTGCAAAAAGCGTGGAAATTCAATAAATATCAAACCAGCCACATCCACAATTTCCCTATAAATGTAGTCATTAATGTGCACACAATAACTGATTGCAATTACATGCAAAACGTACCGTTTCTATTGCGAAATATAGTAGTTTCTTAATTTCTTAACCTTTCTTTCATTAGCAGATTTACAATGTTGTAGTATTTTCTTTAACAAATGCTTTGTTTTGATTAATTAGATTTTGCATATCTTATATGAATTATCTTCCTCAGGAACATTCCCCTTTTTCTCACACAGATTCGATGCCTCTTTATTCACTGCTGCATATTTTTCAGCCCTTCATTGAAACAAAAAAATCATATGTAGCTTTTGGGAATCAATTACTGGTCAGAACTAAACCATACCTCCAGTTGCTTCTTCAGATAGCGTTTCGAAGGTAGAAACCCTCTCTAATCATACTGGTGCTTAGTGTTGTTCCACCATTTATCCACAAAAGGAGTAAGACAGCTCTCTACGGCAATGAAAGTCGTTAGACAACTCTTGTAAGCTTTCACATCCTGTTAAGTGTAAATAGCATTTGTATGGTGATAAAAGCTATTATCCCCATGGCTTCCATAAACAAGCTTCGTAAGGAGACACACCGTCAATTAATGGTAACTAGTTATCACCGGAGATTCTTGAATTCTTGTTTTCTTTTTGTTACATTTGTAGGAAGAATATATTATCATTAAAACTCTCCAAATTACAGTGTGAATCTTCAAAACTTGTGAGATTCTTTTTGGTGATATTTGATAAAATTCTAAAACTATAATGAATGAGAAAAATTACTGTGATTTTCGTTAGCATTTGTTACAAGCCCCATAATAGTCTAAGAATGCATCAAATTATACCGGTTTTTAGAATTAATTTACTTTTCGTTGTATTTTATAAAAATCCTAATATCCCAAAAGTGTTTATTTGATCTCCTATTTTTATGTTAGCACAAAAGTGTTTACGTGTGTCCATCTCTAGGACATACAAATCTTGGTAGGTCTTTGACTTTCCACAAATGGCCAGCTTATCAGCAAATTAGTCTTGGTTAGTTTAGGATAAAGTTGTGAGCTTTGTTAGGTCTAGATAAATGTAATGTCCCTATCTTGACAAGGTGGTCTGTCAACATAGAAGTAGTATAGAGGGGTGCGTTTATAGATACTATCAGAGAGTTAGGACTGAAATAAGATGGGTGTGTGATCAGTTAATTAGGTCTAGAGTGGACTAGAATGAGGTGACCTTAACTGTTGGGTTTCTGCATTGATTGAGCAGTGCCTTTAACAATTGACTGTTTAGAAATTGCCATCAATTGAGGAGAACTTGAGGAAAGGATGTCTCAGTTAAGCACTAAAATTGAGGAAAGGGATGCCTATATTAGGGGAACATTTAAAGTGCATGGGTTATAACAGGTATTGACAAAAAAATAGAACATACTTTTCAAAACATTAAAACAAAAATCAACTTCATTTTTAGGACTTTGAAACTATTCAAAATAGAAGATACTTTTCAAAACATTAAAACAAAAATCAACTTCATTTTCATGACTTTGAAACTATTCACAACAGCTTTTGAGCATCTGGAGATAGAATCATTTAGATGTGGCAGCTAGATTTTCTTGGGGATGGAAACCCTCAAGTAGTAGATTGAGTTTCAATGTGTTAATAATATCATTAGAGGGGTTCAGATTTGCTTGTTGAATGTGTATGGTAAGCTGCATTAGACTGTTTGTAACAACCACATTATATAGAACATTAAACAATAAAGATTTTACTCTCACCGAGAGCATTTTTTTTAAAACAACATAACAAGATGCATCTATCACTACTATAACATCAAGTAAGATAGTATTCTACCATAACAAAATGAATAAACTTAATTCATGAATTCAAGTACTATAATTAGAAGTACACAGGTAAGAGATTAGAAGTCCTCATCTGGATTCAACATCTTCAAAGATTCGACTTGCCATCTGCATGTGAGGGAAAGCATCATTTGAGTGCTTTTCCACCATCCACAGACTTGTGCAGTCCCCTGTACACCTTCCTAACTAGAAGGAGCCAAATGAAAATCTTGATCGTTGATAATCTATATAATAGGTAATGAATGGAATAAAGCAAAGAAAATGGTCTACGTGGTTGGGAATGGAAAGAAGTAAAACAAATGGTCTACATGGTTGGTTATGCCACAAATAAAGGCAATCAGATAGTACCATGACATAGAAACCAACATGAATGATTGTTGCAAAAAGCATGGAAATTCAATAAATATCAAACTAGCCACATCCACAATTTCCCTATAAATGTAGTCATTAATGTGAACACAATAACTATTGGAAATTACATGTAAAATTTATCGTTGTTGCGAAATCCAATAGTTTCTTAGGGTGTGTGCAAGAAGTTGAGTCCACTTTTTGGCCAAAAAGTTCAAGTGTTTTCCCTGATTTTCAGAATTTGAAACATTTGACCTTAAAATTTGAAGCACTTAGAGATTGAATCTTCTAAAAAGTAACCAATCATAAAATGTAGTACTCGGAGCCTAGTTTCCAAATATGTAATTTATTTTAATACCCAGATTGTAAAAAATGAGTTTCAATAGGCGTTTCTAAAAACCACTATTTAAAAGTCACTTTTTTATACCATACCATCCACGTGTACGACATCCATATTTTGACCTAAATTATCATATTTTTCTAAATCCTTTTGGGAAAAGATTTGTGACTCATTAAAGCTTGTTTTTGATATTTTTTTGTATTTTTTATTGATTTTTTTTTATTATTTAAATTTTTATTAGCCATATTTGTCATTTTGAAAAATCATTGTGTATGACACACATAAGATAACCTAAACTTATCATTTTTATTTTAAGAAAATGAAAATAATTGTCTGAAGTTTGTTCTAATACAATCCTTTCATCAAAATTTTATGTTGATCAAAAGTTATTAAAATACTAAAAAAATTGATAATTCAAGCTTATGGACTAGCTTTATTAGAAATTAATTGAAAAATAGAAAAATTAATCAAGTTATTAAAAAACTACATATTTGAAATTTGCACTACTCATCTATAATGGGTTTTAATTTCATAAAATAATTTTGCAAAATAGGTCTTCAAACATATGTCCAAAGTCACTATTTTCCTGTGACATTAACATGACCTTCAAGTTGCAGGTCAAACTAGATTAGGTTCGGGTCCCCAAGCCATTTCTCGAACCAAAAAACAAGCCAAAAACCCACCCAAAAATTCATAATTTATAAAACGGGATCTTGTTTCATAAAAAAAATGGGATCCTGTTCCATAAGAAAAAAACATTTTTTATGGTTGGTTCTATGAAACGAGATCCGATTTTGTAAATTACCAAAAATGGATAATTTCCAAAAATGGAAAGTTTTCAAAATGGGATCCTGTTTATTAAAAAGCGGGATCCCATTTTTTGGAAGCCAATTTCTTTTTTCTGTCTAAGGCAAAAACTTTCACATTTCGTAGACTCATCTTCTTGCATTTACCCCTTAAGTTCTTAACCTTTTTTTCACTAGCAGATTTATAGTGTTGTAGTATTTGCTTTAACAAATGCATTGTTTTGATTAATTAGATTTTTCATATCTTATCTGAATTCTCTTCCCTAAGATCATTCCACTCTTTCTCACATACATTCGATGACTCTTCATTCATTGCTACATATTTTTCAGCCCTTGATTGAAACAACAAAATCATAGCTTATGGGAATCAATTGCTAGCCAGAACTCAACCATACCTCCAGTTGCTTCTTCAGATAGAGTTTTGAAGGTAGAACCCCTCTCTAATCATACTAGTGCTTAGTGTTGATCCACCATTTATTTGCAAAAGGAGTAAGATAGCTCGCTAAGGCAATGAAAGTCGTTAGACAGCTCTTGTAAGCTTTCACATCCTGTTAAGTGTAAACAATATTTTGATAGTGATAAAAGCTATTATCCTCATGGCTTCCATAAACAAGCTTCATAAGGAGATACATTGTCAATTAATGGCAACCGGTTATCATCTGGAGATTCTTGAATTCTTGTGTTCTTTTTGTTACATTTGTAGGAAGAATATATTATCATTAAAATGCTCCAAATTACTATGTGAATCTTTAGAACTTGTGAGTTTCTTTTTGGTGATATTTGATAAAGTTCTGAAAGTGTAAGGAAAGAGAGAAATTACTGCAATTTTCATTAACATTTGTTACAAGCCCCATAATAGTCTAAGAATGCATCAAATTATACTAGTTTTTAGAATTAATTTACTTTTTTTGTATTTTATAAAAATCATAATATCCCAACAATAGTCTAAGAATGCATCAAATTATACCATTTTTAGAATTGATTTACTTTTTGTTGCAATTTATAAAAATTGTAATATCCCAAAAGTGTTTATTTGATCTCCTATTTTTATGTCAGCACAAATGTGCAGTCCTAGAATCTAGAACACATAAGGGTGCAATTACCTAGCTGAATAATATTAATATTCAAAATCTATGAAGAATTTTTACCTATTAATATGGAATTTATGAAAAAAAATCTTCAACACATACTGTGTATTGATAAGATAGGAGGTCTCAATAGCTTTTAGGCATGTCCATCTCTAGAACATACAAATATTTGTGGGTCTTTCATTTTCCACAAATGGCCAGCTTATCAACAAAGCAATCTTGGTTAGTTTAGGATAAAGTTGTGAGCTTTGTTGGGTCTAGATAAATGTAATATCCCTATCTTGACAAGGTGGTTTGTCAACGTAGAAGTAGCATAGAGGGGTGTGTTTATAGATTCTATCTATGAGCATCCTTTTAAAATCTATAAACACTAAACTTCAAACATGGGTTAGTACCTACAAATTCCTCAAAAATACTCCTATGAAATACCTTGTAAATGCTTCAAAATGCAACAAATGACAAGAGAAAACTAAAAGCATCATGAAAACAATAAACAAGTACCTATTCCATAGTGGATTGGTGTCAAATGTGCAAATGACCCTTTCCCAATCCTTGCTCAAAAGCTAAAATGATGAGATGCAATGAAGATGAAGAGGAAAATTAGTTCTCAAACCAAGAGAGTAACTTTGCATGTAAAATGTGGATGTCTTTGATGAAGAATGGGGTCTTTATTTATAGATTTTCTTGATGAGAGATTGGCCAAATGGGTGAATGTGGGACTAAATGTAAACCAATGAAAGATGGCCACTTGTCAAGTTGCCATAGGTTGAAGGATGTGTAAGATTTGGGAAATGTGCCCAAGAGAGGGAGTTTCAAATTCAAATTTGTGTAATAAATTTTGAAATGGGGACAAGAAAATGAGAAATTAATGCAATGTTGGAGGGACAAGTCAAATTGGTATTATTTTCAAACTTGAGGGAATATTCTATTTTTTATGCCAAGTTGATGGAAAATAAAGATTTTAATAAATCAATAAATTGATTTATTTGTGCATGTGGCAAAATATAGAGAATCCAAGTGATTAGGATTAACATTTAATCATTGTTAGATGGGCTTAATGATGATTAGGTGAGTTTGACTTTTATGACTTAAATTTTTTATTTATTTAAATCATAAAAGGATGAAATATGCATTTGGAGATTTAATTAAATCAAGTTTGGTTTATTTAATTAAAGGGATGATGTTTGATTTATTTAATTGAAAGGTTAATGTTAAAGTATGTTTAATTTTAAAGTAGTGACCTTAGGAGATGGAAATTAATGAGATTACTTGATGAATGAAGGTGAACTTGATTAAATTGATGAGTGGACCTAATTGAATGCATAATGTTAATTTTGCATGTCTACATTTTGCCCCTCTTTAAAGCAATGTACTTGTTGTGTTGGTTCAAAGAATAAACCTGCCGCAATCAAAATTTAAATTTTTTTTAATTTTTTGGATGCTCCAGTGGAAAGTACATTGGTATATTGCCCCCTTGAGAGATCAAGTGAAAAGATTCGATTTGAGGGTCGATCTCACGATAAAGAGGTTCAAAAGGGATGGTTAGGAATGATAATGCAAATGAGATGTTCTTTAAGATGCTTAGAATAACAAATCTATATTATCCTAAACAACTTAATTGATGATATGATGTGAGAAAAATGAGATTGATGATGTGATATGCCATGATTATGCAAATGTATGATTTTATGAGATGCTTAGACTAACAGATCTATATTATGATGATGATATGCTCTGATTATGATATGCAGAATATTAATGGTTTGTGGATGCAAGATAGATGCCCTAGTGGTGATGATTAATTATTCATGATGTGATGTTAGTGCAGAAAAGAAGACAACAAATGATGACAAGAGGATCCAACAAGCCAACTTTATGAGAGATGATGATGAGAAATGATGATGAATGATGATTTGCTTATCAAGGATTGGGATTTTAAAAGGGTCACTTTCCTTATGTTTGATAACACACCTAAGCACGATGTATCAAGGTATAAAGGACTAGGATGGTGTTGTGCTTAGTGTGATGGAATTTCAATCGACAAATAGATAGGAGTATTCTTGTTCACACCTGACATACAAAAACCTTGCTAAGATGCACTTTAGAAGTTTCAAACATCTCAGACCAAAACACAGAAAGGTATAACCCCTAAATGAAATAGTCAACAAGCTGTCCAAAACATCCTCTATACATATCTACCAAAGCAAGTATTTGCCAAGTTATTTTACAAGAACATCCAACAAGTATAGCAGATAAAAGGATAATGATCATTGCCCCATTCCTATCTCTCTAAATCCTTTGTTTGGATATCATCGAGAGGTCCTTGGATTGAGCGCAATAAGATAAGTCAAAAGACCTCAATAGTTTTTTAGCATCGATCTTTGGGAAATACAACTCTTGGTATTTCTTCCCACAAATAGCTACATTATCAGTAAGGAAGTCAGTTAGAGTTTGGGGTCCTATCTTGTCAGGTCAAACCATCCACAGTTTCATGTGAGAAGAATTAGTGGAGATCTTCAATGTTTTTTAGAATACTCAACTCTAGCTTTTCTTCTTACAATTTATTCCTAACATGTTATTTTAATGAATGAAATTATTGATCTCTATGTTGTAAGGTTCATAACAGCTAAAATATTTGTGCTAATTGTCTATTAAGTATTAAGGTATTAAAGAAGTATAGAATTGCAGATTTCAAAATTGAGGTGCATAATTTTCTATTTTTCAGTAGTTGTGTTTCTTTTTGTAACAACAGGCTTCTAATAGGAACATCACATTCAGGCTATTTATCCAATATACTTCCAGACTCTAAATGGTTCATGGTATGAAGTACCTTTAGATCAACATTGCATTTATCATTTATGAGATCTATTAGGCAGCATATGGATAAGATATATACATAAATTTAAAAATGAAGTTTTATTCTTATTTTATTTATTAAATGATGGTCAATATCTCTCCCTTTTATTTGTAATTGAATAATGTTATCGTAAATTATATACACTGATAATGTCTAATTTATTGTTATGGTATACAATGGAATGATTACTAGCATGTATAAATTCTAATCTCATAGATCAAACAACATGGCGAGCCAGAGTACAAGTGGGAATAGTCCTTTTTTGAGTTCATGTGGGATTGGCATTGTTGAGAAGGATTCAAGCGAAGATGATGCTCCTGTCTATTGGTGGCCTTCCATTATGACTACATGTAAGAGTAAATGTAAGGGGTCTCCTTTTGGAGCATGTACAACAACAAGGAAGAGAAAGAGTCTTGCACGGAGTAGGAAGCAACATCGTGGCTCTTCTATGGCTAGTTCTACTATTGAAGCTGAGGATGGTGTTGTTGATGGCATTGTGGAGGCTAAAGAGGTTGGCATTGGTGCTGGAGCTAAGGTTTTGGTGGGAGGAAATGTGCTCTCCCACTCAATGGCTGGCTCTGCTAGTGTTGCCTCTAAGGATTTGGGTGGCTCTATTTTTTATATTCAGCGTTTGGATGCAAGCTTTGTTAGCTCTGATGTTGAAGTTGAAGAGGTGGGATTCCAAGCTCATGAGGGTTGGGAGATGGAAAATATAGACATTTATGATGAGGATACACAAACCCTAGATGAAATTTTTGCTTGCTTTTTTTTGTGGTGGATCTAGCTTGGATATTGGAGGAGTCTTATTCTCCTTTTCTGGGTTATGTAAGGGTTTCCTTACTCCAAATAATCCTATTATTCATAATTGTGTGTTGCAGAACATTTATGGAATGGGGGTTGTTTCCACTCATGCTACCCTTGTTTCCCCTTTTCTAAGTGGGGAGGCTACTTGTAGTTTGCAAAAGAAAGATGGCTTGGTCTGTGGTGGTTCTAGTGCTCTTGGGCAAGCTGTAGCTTCTCCTATAAGTGAGGTTGTTTCCCCTGGGGTTCCTTCACCTTCTCCTTTGGTGGTTGTTCCTACTCCCAAACCTAATATGGGCCTTAAAAAGGGATTTCTTCTCCTTGTTGTTTAAGAGGGGGATAATATTTCTCTTTCTTGAGCTATTGTTGGCTCCCCCCTGACCACTTCAGTTTTCGAGGCTCCTTCTTAAGGGTTGGATTGTGTAGTTGAGAGTGTGTGCAAGATTTCTTTTGCTTCTTCTTTTGTTACTACCCTCGCATTGGAGGAGTTTTGAGCTAAGGAGGTAAGTGATTTGTCTAACCAGCTATTAGAGGTCAATTGTAATGTTACAGTTGAGTCTTTGAATTGGCTCAAGTCTTCGTTGGTCAGGAGATTCTGTGGTAATCATCCTAATTTCCACATGATTAGAAGTTGGGCTCTTCGAGTTTGGAAGATTAGAGTTGAGGTTACTGCTTTGTGTAATAGCTTCTTTTTGTTCTCTTGTCACTGCATTGAAGACTATTCTGGGCTCCTTTGTGAGAGCTCTAGGTTTTTTGGCTCGAATGGTTTGTCTCTACAAATGTGGTTCCCTAGTTTCAACCCAATGATAGATACTTTTAAGTTTCCTATTTGGGTTTGTTTTCCAGGGTTTCTTTTGGAGTTTTGGAGAGAGTAGATTTTCATGTGTATTGCTAATTCCTTTGGTCAATATTACACTATGGATAAGGTTACTAAATCTATGAAGTGTTTGTTAGCTGCTAGATTTTGTGTGTTAGTGGAGGATATTTGTATTCTTCCCACTAAGAACTTTATCTTCTATATTTGCTAAGTGGGAGCAGCAGATTGATTATGAAGACTCTGATTATTTTTCTTTCTTATGGTAAAGTGGGTCATGCTTCCTTTACTTGCTTGAAGAAGAAAAAACAACACATTGTTTGGAAGAAAAAAGAAAAGGTGACAAATGTTGTGGAAGGCTCCACTATTCATTCAAGAGCTTTAGTATGATGTTGCCAATGATCCCTCTACTAATTTTTTAGGTTTGGTTGTTTCTAGTGGTGATCTCATCTCTCCTTGTAACAAAAAGTTGAAAATATTGGTGGGGAGGAATCCCTATATTATGGTCAAAACTGTCAGTAAAAAAGGATGTACTATGATGCCACCATACTATTAATATACGACAAAGTAGTAGGGCACTCCATAGAGAACCTATGGATATTTCAAGGCTAATATTGATAAGAAGGCCCTTCCCTTTGCACCCAGGTCCATTACCAAAAGAAAATACAACTACAGAACAAAGGCATATACCATTTGTTCCCATTCAAAAGCAACTATTAAATTCAGCGATGCAAAGCCCACCTAAACCACATAAATCAAAACAATGGATGATGTGAAATAACTGGCCAAGATGCATATGATAGAAATAGAGACATAGCCCAAAAGGTGCCATCAAGAAACTTAGAAATACTCAATTTAACTGACATATTAAAGATTAAATTATTTTAATAGATCAAAAAGTGTTTCTGAGTTTCCAGGAAAGGGAGAGATGAGGATGTGGTTTTGGAGGAGGCAAAAAATATTCAAAATTATGGGGACAGAAGGGCGGAGGGGTATGCCTATTAAAATAACTTAAACAAACAAAAACTAGCTGAAAAATTAGAAACAAATATCTTGTATTGTTTGAAAATGTATTTATATGGGAGTTGACCTAACTAATAGTTGAGGACTCTAATTTTGTACCTCTCAAAATAATATATGGCAATTTAAAATCACATGTTTTTGTACAGTAGCTTACATAATAAGATCTCAAAAATAGTAGGCTTACATAATAAGATCTCAAAATTAGTAGACCAGTAGTCATTTTCAAAAACCGCAGAATAATTCTTACACTCTTAAGTACCATCACAATCGAACGCAGCTGTGTTTACGGTTGGGGTGTACGCATTGTTTGATAATAAACATTGTGTAATCATCATAGTTAATAAAACAGTTATTTATGGGTGACAACAGTTATATACATTTGTATGAACGATCAAGGTGAATTGAGTTTTCCGAAGTAAATTTATGCTGTGTGTATTACCCTTTTATGTTTGTAATCTGCAATGCTTTCATTTGATATCAGAGCGTCAGGAGAAACACAAGGTTCGTTGACATGGTAGGATTTGGAGAATCCAGTCTGAGGAGCGGATGACTGTATGTTGTCGCAAAAGACATGAATTCAAGAATACAAAGGCTCTATAAGGTCAATCAATTAACCTTAGCACAAAATTCTTCCTCACCTAGGCAACAAAGGCCGGTAACTTCATTAGATTTAATGGCTCAAGAGGCTCCCTTGGGCATAGAGGCAATAATTCATGAAAAACCAAGGAACCAACTCAAAATTCTCAAAATTTTTAGAAGCTCTACTAGTGCGCAAATCAATATTCATTTGTCAAAGATAAGAGTAATCATGGAAAGTTTGATGGTATATGAAGAGTTGAATATTGTCTTGTAAGACATCAACAAAGTTATTGGTTTATGCTTGAATTGTATGACAAGTGAGTGGACGCATAGTTGATTGGAGATAGTAGAGTGTTGTAGCAAGGATGAATAAATATAGTATTCAAACGTGCAATCTAACTTTTCTCTAATGGAAGTGGATCCATAGTTCTCCAAGATGTTAGGTATTTATAGAAGAAAATGGATAATCAAGGGCTAAGATTTACTTAATCAATCAATGGTCAAGATGGAAAGAAGGTGAAGACATGGATCAAGGATTCTCATCAATTGATGAGAATTGAATATCCATGGATCAAAGAATCAATCAATTACCCTCAATTAATCAAACTAACACACTTTCAAAACTGTTACAAAGTTTGTTAGGAAAGAATATTCTATTTTTGGATCCAAATAGAAGAATATTCCCTATGCAAGTTGAGTAATATTATGATTGTAATTAAATAATTATCTTATTTAATGAAAGGGGTCAAGTGAAATGTAATTAAATGATTTAGATTATTTCATTAAAAGAGAGGACATAATGGGGTTTAATTTAAATAATTTGCATTATCTAATTAAACAATATTAAATGTTAGTGTAAAAGTGTAGGAATTAACTTAATTAAAATGATTAGAATAATAAATGAAAATGATGCATTTAATTAAATAAATAGGATTATTTTATTAAATAGTTGAAAAGAAGATGAATTTTAGGACAAAATGATGTTAGTAATAAAATTGAAGTGTGTAATATTATTTACTATTTTTTTTTTTTCTTATTAAACAAAGTTGTATTAGGTCCCTCTCTATTAATAAAAGAATAAAATAAATAATCCACAATGGTTTCTAAAGAGAAAAATTGACTACTTCATAATTTCCATTCTATAATACGAACTCATTTTAGTGTCCATCTATTCATCTATATTGTGAACTCATTTAGTTTGTTCAAGATGATGTGTAGATTCTATCATAATTCAATGTCTAATTTTTTTCAATTTGCTAAGAAATTATGTTCATCTAGACACTATATCATGCAACATCACCTTGGTCACTATGAAAAATTTACATTGTGATCCATGTGAACCAGTTCAATGACTATGATTAAATGGAAAAGGATTGAGGGATAAAGTAGAATTAAATATTGGATGGTATGGTAATGTGGATTAATTAAGCTAAATTAATTAATTTAGCTGGAGGAGTTTTTGATAAATTTGGATTTGATTAAATTAATATGAATCTATTTAATTAAAGTGGGAGATAAATAATTAAATAAAGGTGACTAGAAAATTAATTAATTAAAATTATAAATATCTATTTAATTAATGCCTATGATAAGGTAAAATCAAGTGCTGTTAGGTATGGACAAATTTAGGTATCTACACCCTTATTATCATGCCAAGTTTTTGATCCTTAACACCTCATCCTATAATTTGAGTCTTGTGATATAGCCAACCCACAATCCTTGATACTTTTTCCTATGTTTTTGTTCCCCTCTTAATTTCCCAACACATGTCATATTGTTTCTAGTAGTCAACTTTTGGTGCCATTACATTCATAGTGGAATATTTTCCACCCATGATAATTGCTCAAATATGAAGGCGTGGATTGCATGGTGGCCAACCTATTATGTTTGTGGAGGATATAAAAGAGCTATTATTTTCATTTAGGATCATGATCTACACTAAACCAAATATATTTTTAAATATATTTTGAGCACTTTTGTTTTAGTGTGGGATTCTTAGGATGAAATTTGAAGTGGTATGATTTGTTGTTGTTATATAATTATTTGAATATAATACAATCATCTTGATATTTCTCCAATAATATGATGCCTCTATAATAATCTTGGTATTTCTCCAAGAATTTTATCTTTATTGTGTTGCAATTGGCAAAAGCATCTCTTCCCAACCACATGAACCATCTTAGAGAAGCATCTTTCAGTGTTGTTATAAATAGTTTGAGTTTGTGATTTTTTTTTTGTTTAGTTATAACTTTGGCATATCACACCATACTCAAAATTTATAGGTCCTATGTAACCAACCCATAAAAGATAGGAAGTGTTTAAGGGGGTATGTTCTTTAAAGTATTAACCCTTTCTTTGTTGGCTATAAGAAACTCAAACATTACACACTCCAATGGGTCTTCCACTACTGCATTAGCCATGATGCTTATGTGTATGGGGGAAGTATCCTCTCTATCTAGTGTAGGTATTGGTGTTAGGGATGATTCTTCTTCAAGAATAACCTCACTCTATTCACTATGTTCATGAGTATCTTCTTAGTAGTCTCAAAAGATAAGTTATTGTCTTTAGAAAACATTTATCCTATACCAGATATAGGAAATATGCCTACTCTAAAACACAAAGAAGATGGAATTTCATAAAATTACATTATTTGACTCCTTAGAGCAAAATTTTCTAGAAGGCTTATGTTGGAGTAAAAAGGTTTTACCATTCACTTGCTTAAGCTTACTTAGGATTTCTTGTGCATTGAAGTTGTTCTGAGATTTTAATCCCACATTGGCAGTGTGTAATCTCTTTTTTCTATTTAAATAGCACTGTAGTGTGATTACTTGGTGTGAGCAAGACTCATAGAGGCTTGTGGAGTGCTTTGATGGGAGGCTTGAAAATTGATTTGGTGAGAGATTTTGGTGATACAAAAAAAAAACAAGGAGAGGATTAATTCATCATCAAACATTGCACTTTCATCATCAAATAGTACCAACTCCTAATATGATTGCACATTAACTAAACCATTTTATGATAACAAAGTCACCAATACTCCAATAAATCTTTAAGAAACCTATGGAAAAGGTTTTACCATTTTGGGAAAACAAGGAGGTGACACAACCATTGAACATGCCATTGAGGTGACACAACCATTGAACATGCCATTGTTCAACTCTTAGAACAAAAAAAAAATGATGAAAATACACTAGGATTAGGTTTTCAAGATCCCTGTCATAACAACAAGCCTCCTAAAGGGCATGGTGATAATTGATTCCCCTCATGATTTGAATGTCTTTCTTCTCAAGATTCCCCCTCATGATTTGAATGTCTTTCTTCCTCAAGATCACCCATTGAATGATAACAATGACAAGGATACAAGAATCACGTTGGGTCCTCCTCCATCCATTAAGAAAAGTATAAATCTAGCAAACACAAGAGGCCTTGCAAGTTACAAAAAATCAAGTTTCCTCTCTTTTCACCACCTGAATGTGAAAGGAAATTGCAAATACTTTTAAACAAAGGACTCATATTATTACCACATATGAATAGGTTGATGATATATCCTAAAGATGCCAATGTTCCACAATGTGCATATCATCACGTTCTTGGACATAGAAGTGATGAGTTACATCAATTGAAAGAAATATTGAGCAAGTATCATTTCAATGAAGATAATTGCTATCCAATAATTCCATAAAACACTCTCCAACTCCTTGTCATGTCATAGTTGTAGAACATTCCATTCTCACTATTACATGACCTTTCCCATCACTTACCTCATATCATTCTTGCCTTGCACCCATTGGGGCCAAGAAATTGCTAGCCTTATTTTAGTAATGCATTTTCCATTGTCCCTTAGCTGAATTATTCACCTTTTGCTTATACCGACTAAAATTGGAAGGCAGATGACTTGCTCAACAGTTGACTCGCATTTGCCTTACTAGTCTTTTGCATTTTCATTTTCTCTTTCTTTTGTGTGTTTGCATATGTGTAATGTGATCCCCTGTGTTGTTTTGTTTGATGTGCTCTCTCTTTATAGCATTCCTCTCTTTGTACCTTCATTATTCTCTGTGCCATACATCACTTTTGCATGTCTCTTTCACATTTTCTCACATCCTGAGGGCCATAGAAAATAACTAGCATGAGCATTAGGCCTCATATCAGGGTATGCAAAAATCATGAAAATGAAAGACAAAAACTACATAAAAGTGGTGATAGAAAAACATAATGGTTGATGGGATAGGCCAATGAAACTAAAACCCTAGACAAGTGAAAGCAAGGTAAATCAAATCTAAGTTGGGTCCCTTACACAATAATCAAATCGATATGCCTTTAACTTAAAGAAAAAATAAAAAATCAATTCACACGTGTCTTCCCTATGTCTTGGCAATTATGGTAACGATTTATCTACCAAAACAATAATAATATTATTAATTATTTAATTATTCATTAGCCTTTTCTTTTATAGTTAAATAAATGTAATTTATTTAATTATTTTTGACCTTTCCCTTCGCTATTAAATAATTATTTTAATTATTTAACACTTTGTTCATTTTTAATTAAATTGTTATTTTTTAATAATTGTTTTAATTATTTAATTATTCACTTTCCCTCCTAGATTAAATATTTATTTTTATAATTACCGAATTTACTCCATGACCTCTTTATTTGTGTCATTCTTATCCCTTCTCTTTATCTATGCCATTCTTATCCCTTCACATCTCAATTAATTTGCACCCTTGATAAGGTTTTATTACCTTTTAATTTCCACCATCCATCCCTAACTAAACCCTATTTTTTCCCTAACCCTATTTCATTGCTTCTGAAGCAATCTTATCCATTGATCTTCATCATTTGATCTTGACCCTTTATTCAAATTTGGTTTTCTATAAAAGAGACCTATCACTTTTATTTAACCCCTAGCTAGCTAGAGACAACCACAAATACTATCAAATTCTTTGATATAAAACAAAATGGTGAAGAGCCATGAATATGATTCAATTATGGATAGAGATTTTTGGTAATATTATTTTATCATTTTATACTTTTATGTTCATTTGTGCTTCATTGTTGAGATTTTTTTTATTTTAGTTGTACTATAAATTGGAATAGCATATTACCCTATTCTAGAGAATGAAAGTCTTGCTGAGATTTTTTGTCATTACAACTATACTAGAAATTAGAATAGCTTATTAAATTAGTAATGGAAAATAGAAAAGTACTGTTTTATTTTAGCTCAATTTTTTTTTCAAATACCCATAGTTGTAAAATATATGGAGATTACTTGCAATATTTTGTAATTTTCCTATAATTGGAATAGTATATTAAATTCACAATGGAAAATATAAAAGTACTCTTTTATTTTAGCTCAATTTTTTTATTCAAATACCAATAATTGTAAAATATATGCAGATGACAAATAGGATATTCTTATAATTTTCTTGTAATTGGAATAGTTTATTAAATTCATAATGGAAAATATAAAAGTACTCTTTTAGTTTAGCTCAAAAAAATCTTTCAAATACCCATAACCCTATTCCAAAGATTGAAATCCTTGTTGAGATTAGGGTCTTATGGTTTGAGTTTTTTGTATTTGATGGTTGATACTATTGATTCATGTCTTTTCCCTTGATTCTACCCTACTTTACAAAATGAAATCAAAATCAAATAGCTTATTAAATTCATAATGGAAAATATAAGAGTACTATTTAATTTAGCTCAAAAAAATCTTTCAAATACCCATAGTTGTAAAATATATGTAGATGACAAGTATTAGATTTTCTTAATTTTCCTCTAATTGTAATAGATGGAAAATATAAAAGTACCCTTTTATCTTAGCTCAAAAAAATCTCTCAACTACCTATAAATGTAAAATATATGTCAGGTAGGAGATTCTTGTAAGTTAATTCATTGTACAAAATTTCTTTGATATTATTCTAGTAATATATCTACATATAATATTTAAAATTTTGAGAGAATAAATTAAACATATTTAAACATGATCAATTTAATATATTTTACTTTTAATCAACACTTTAATTGTCATTTTCTAGTCTCAATATAGATTTTTAAATCACACTATGTGTAACTGTTTTTTTTAAAGAATTTCAAAACTTTAACTTTCTCATAATAATTATATTCTCGAAAGTCAAACATTAATTGACATCATCGAATCACCAGATTTATGGTTCAATTGACCCTACAGAAAGGAGCACATACTCATTTGCTTCTCATGTTTAATATTCCTGAATAAACATCATATGGACTGTAGAAGATATAATTGTGCATGTGTGTCAACATTCAAGAATGTATATTGTGTAGTCCCGCCAGCACTGCCAGTCACGGTAAAAAGTTTACCGGCGGTGGGGGGTTATATGGGGGGCCGTGCTGCACCCGATTCCCCTCGTTAAAAAAAAAAAAGAATGTATATTGTGTAACTGGTATATCTGCAATTTAGCTCAACCCTGTAATTTTATTTTTGAAAAATTAATATAACTATAAGTAGAAAGAAATTTGAAATGTTTATATTTCTTGATTTAATATCTGCGTTTTGATGAGAGTTTAAAGCTTATAGTTGAGACTTAGATATATCACTCAATATAGGAAATGGAAAGAGATCACTTTGGTGTTCAACTTTCCTCCAACAATTACGAGTGCCTCGTTTGTTTTATGTGCGGGTTTACTTCTTTCAGCGTAAGGGTCCTGTAGTGCCATCACCAGGTATCTAGATAAAACTGTATTTAATTGTTATTTCAAACTGTGCTATGTTAATATTAATTTTTGTTTATCTCACATAATTGTATACTTTCTGTTGTATAAGCAGTTTCACTCCCTTCAGTATCTCAAGCTTCTCATTCGCTGTCGGAGGGTCCTGTAGTAGATATGAAAAAGCAGAAGATTGATTCTGCCCATGCACTTGGAGGTCCTTGCTTGTAACCAATATTTTAAATAATTCATTGATTAGGGACTGACCTTTGTATTACTACTGTAAACATTTGTGCATATTTATAAATTTAATCATAAATACAACTTTGATGCAGTTCACCCAACATCATTTATTGAAAGTGTTGCTACTGGCTGTATTGATGGAAAATTTGAGCATGGTTACCTAGTCAATGTGACAGTTGGGACAAGGCAAATGAGGGGTGTTTTGTATCATGTTCGTCCTTCCAGGACTGTACCACAGCATGCAAATGTATCTCCCCTTATGAATAGCATGGGTAATCAGCTCAAAGCCTCTGTCACGGAACATCAGATTGAACGAGGTGGAAAATGAAGCTAATGACTAGGAAGGATCCTAATGCACCAAGGCCCAACAGAACTGGCTATGAGGATGAAAAACTTGTATGTAAATGACAAAATTAGTGTTTTACTTGGGGATGGAGAATCGTTATAGCAGCAGGGTCTAGGACAATCCGACCATCTTCAGTAAACATTAAGTATTCTTTATGAATGTTTCTGTTGTGATGAGGATCTTGATATCCTAACCATTTTGTTTCCTCATTTGGTATTTGTTCTAAGATTTGATGAATTTCATGTTCACTTGTTGTATCAAATCCTTGCTTGAGCAACATTGTAAGTATTTAAGGTGTAAGCATTCAAACATTTCCATTGGTGGTATTATAGGTGATGTTGGTTGTTTCATTGCTAGATAGAAGGCTGCATTAGCTTCAAGGTTGTCAAGGCAATTATTGATGAACTGATTCACATTTTCATCGTCTTCTCCAATGATTTCAATATTACGAGAAGGACATCCATTAGGAGTTGAAGGAGCATAAGTGAGTTCAAAGTCATTAGGGTCATTTCTAAAAGCACAACTTGACATATCTACTAAGGATTTTAAGGACAACCATAATTTTCCAAAGCACATGTCCATGATGTAAATTTTAGATTCTAAGCTATGTAACAATGTGAAATGAAATGTTCTAGATGCAATTTTGATTTTGAGCAATGCACAAAATGAACTAGTGTAAACTATATGCAATGAAACATATGAAAAGGATTTTAGCAGCAACAAAGTCCAAACAAGCATGGGACATACTTTAAACAGCCTATCAAGGCATAGCAAAAGTTAAAACAGCAAAGCTACAAATGCTAAGAAGAGATTTTGAAACAATATATATGAAGGACAATGAATCTGTAGATTCATTCTAGACCCAAGTCATTGGGTTGGTTAATCAAATTAGGTCTCATGGAGAGAATCTGGAAGATACCAGAATTATTGAAAAGATTTTAAGGAGTCTGCCCACAAAATTTCTACTAGTTGTAGTTGCTATAGAGGAGACAAAGAATCTCTCATAGTTCTCAGTTGATGAGCTGTATGCATCTCTAATTTCTCAGGAACACAGGCTGAAAAGGTCAGCAGATACATCTCTGGAGCATGCTTTCAAAACTCAGGCTTCAGTCAGTCAAGGAAGAGGCAGAGGTAGATCAAGAGGAAGAGGAAGAAACTCTTACAAAGGTGAAAGATATAGTCTATCAAGTTCAAGTGGAAGAGGCAGCAATCAAGGCTCAAGCCAAAACTCAACACAGAATCAGTCACAAAATTAAAGGTATGATAAATCTCAAGTCCAATGTCACTACTGTAAAAAATATGGGCATTATATGAATGAGTGTAGAAAGAAGTAGTATGATAACAATAGACAAAATGCAAATTTTTCAAGAGAAGGTCAAAATCAGAATTCAGATAAGAGCACAATGTTTTTAGCTTGTAATGTTGTTCAAACAAATGAAAAAAATGTATGGTTTTTAGATTCAGGCTGTAGCAATCATATGACAAGGAATCTAGAAATGTTTTCAATTTTAGATGAGAATGTAAAGTCTGATGTTACATTGGGTAATGACAACAAAGTGTCAGTCAAGGGAAAAGGAGATGTCAATATTCTAACTAAACAGGGGGAGAAAAAGTATATTTTAGATGTGTATTTTGTGTCTGGTCTGAAACATAACTTAATGAGTGTAGGGCAATTGGTCCAAAAAGGGTATAGAGTAACCTTCAAGAATGGTCCGTGCACAATTTTAGACAAATACCCAAGCAACTAGCTTATTGCAAAAGTTAGAATGACAAACAACAGAATGTTTTCCTTAAAGATAAGGCCATATTTGAATATAAATTATGCTCAAGCACAACACTTAATGAATTCACAAGTGGGTAGAGAAGAAACTATAGCAGTAGTGCATAAAATCTTTCAAGCTGAGATAAAAGATGAAAACTGGTTATGGCACCTGAGATTTGGGCATCTCAACTGTGGAGGTTTAAATTTACTTTATAGGAAAGGCATGGTCAAAGGACTACCTTTAATAAAAAAACAAGAAAGGGTATGTGAAGGGTGCATTTTAGGAAAACAATATAGAGAATTATTTCCAGCAGGAAAGTCAACTAGAGCAAAAGCCCCTTTGGAAATTATACATTCAGATCTGTGTGGACCTATGCAAACACCTTCAATAGGTGGTAATTTTTATTTTCTGACATTCATTGATGATTATTCAAGAAAAACATGGGTTTATTTTCTAAAGCAAAAAAATGAAGTGTTTGATCTGTTTCGTCAGTTCAAGAATTTGGTTGAAAAACAAAGTGGTTATTATATCAAAGTGTTGAGAACAGATAGAAGTGGTGAATACATTTCAAGAGAATTTTTTAATTTTTGCAAAGATCATGGAATTCACAAGCAGTTCACAACTAGATACACACCTCAACAAAATGGAGTAGCTGAAAGGAAAAATAGAACAATCATGGAAATGGCTAGAAGCATGTTGAAAGGAAAATATTTGTCAAATGAATATTGGGCAGAAACAATATCTTGTGCAGCCTATATAATGAATAGGTGTCCAACAAAAAGTGTCATGAATGTGGTACCTAAAGAAGCATGGACAGGAAGAAAACATAGTGTTACTCACATGAGAGTATTTGGATGTGTAGCATATGCACATGTGCCTGATGAATTGAGAAGGAAGCTAGACAACAAAGGAGAAAAATGTATATTTGTTGGATACAGTGAAAAATCCAAAGCTTATAAGCTCTATATTCCAACAACAAAGAAAGTTATAATCAGCAGAGATGTACAATTTGTAGAAGATGAAGCATGGGATGGAATCATAGAGAAAACAGTCAATATTTCAACTAGTATACCTCAAGAGGAGAATAAAGTTTCAGCATCAACAAATATTCTAGCTATTGTGACTCCTACCACTCCCATTCAACCTCAGCAAAGTAGTCCACAAGTGACACCAGCATCGACTGTAAGAATAACCTCATGCATTCAAGGAAGTAGTCCAACAAGAGGACAACAAACACCATCTACAGCAGGACCATCGGATCCACATTCCACAAGTTCAAGTGATATGTCAAATCCTACATTGGCAAGTCTGAGAAGACAGAAAATCAGAAGCATAAGAGATATATATGAGCAAAATGAAGGTGAGAATAATTCAGATCAGATTTTTCTTTCTGCATTCTATTCTCAAATAGAAGATCTAGTTCATTTTGAAGATGCAGTCAAAGATGATAAATGGGTAAGTGCTATGGATGAAGAGATTGAAGCAATTGAAAAGAATCAGAGATGGGATCTAGTCAGTCTTCCAAAAGACAAAGATGTCATTGGAGTGAAATGGGTTTATAAAACCAAATTGAATGAAAAAGATGAAGTTCAAAAGCTTAAAGCAAGATTGGTTGTAAAGGGCTATTCACAACAGCTTGGAATTGATTACAATGAGACATTTGCACCTGTAGCATGATTGGATACTATAAGAATGATTTTAGCTTTAGCAGCTTAGAATAAGTGCTCTGTATCTCAAATGGATGTAAAGTTAGCTTTTTTAAACAGTTATTTAGGAAAAGAAGTTTATGTGGATCAGCCACCTGGGTATGAAATTCTAGGTCAAGAAGACAAAGTTTACAAATTGAAAAAGGCACAGTATGGATTGAAGCAAGCCCCAAGAGCTTGGTATAGCAGAATAGATAGTTATCTTTTGCTGAATGGATTTAATAGATGTAGCAGTGAGCCCACACTGTATACAAAAATGAGTGAAGAAGGTGAAATACTAATAGTATGCTTATATGTTGATGATTTAATTTTCACTGGCAATTTGTCAATTGATCTGTTCAAGGAAGACATGAAGAAAGAATTTGAAATGACAGACTTAGGTCTAATGAAGTATTTTTTGGGCATTGAAGTGAATCAAAATGAAAATGGTATTTTTATTTCACAATCAAAATATGCAAATGACATTTTGAAAAGGTTTAATATGATGAAGTGTAAACCTGCACCAACACCTACAGTGATAGGTTTGAAACTAAGCAAGGATGATAGAGGCTCTAATGTTGATCCAACTTTGTTTAAGAGGCTTGTTGGAAGTCTCATGTATCTCATAGCCACAAGACCAAACATTATGTATGGAGTAAGTTTGATTTCCAAGTTTATGGAAACACCAAAAGACACCCATTGGAAAGCTAGGAAGAGAATTTTAAGGTATGTAAGTGGAACAAGGAATTTTGGCATTAATTATTCAAGTTCAAATAAATTCAAACTCATAGGATACACAGACAGTGATTGTGCCGACAGCATTGATGATAGAAAAAGCACGTCTGGTTATATATTTAATTTTGGGACTGGAGTTGTCTCATGGTCTTCAAAGAAGCAACCAATAGTCTTTCTTTCATCAGCTGAAGCAGAATATGTGGCAGCCACAAGTACAGCATGCCAGGCAATCTAGATGAAAAGAATTTTGAAAGAATTGCAAAATGAACAAATGGAGGCAACAAAAATTTACTGTGATAACAATTCAGCAATAGCTCTCTCAAAAAATTCAGTTTTTCATAAGAGAAGCAAACATATTGATACTAGGTATCATTTTATCAGGGAATTAATTAACAATGGTGACATATTTTTAGAGTTTTGCAGATCAGAAGAGCAAAGTGCAGATATTTTCACAAAGACACTGGGAAGAGATAATTTCATTTTTCAAAGAAACAGATTGGGCATGGTGGACAAAGAAAATATCCATTGCGATACTGCCGGAGACTCCGGTAGAATTTTTGTTTTATCTTAACCGACTCCGCTAGGATTTTTGTTTTATCTTAATAGCCTGTCGTTTACCGCGTCGTCATCAAACCACTGCTGCGATATCGCAATATGGGTAGTTACCCATTGCTATACCGCGGGGAACCTTTTATTAAGCTGCCTCCACCAGGATATTTTGTAGTACGGAAATTTAATATTTAAGCTTTTATATTAATGTAAAGGACATTTTATTAAATACATTTTGACGGGAAAATGTTAGTTAGGTAATTTGTAATAAATTTTTGGTGTTGAAGAAATTAATTATTTTTATTGTGAAGAAATTCCTCTGCCTCTGGCCTTTATTATATAGTTCAAAGAATCAAATACAATCAGAAGCACCTAACACAAATGGAACTCCTACCCTTGGAGAAGACTGGAGTCTGACCATTTAGCTGCTCCAAAACCTACCCGAAGTCAACAAACAATGAAATTCAGTTTCTCATTTTTACATCCAAATGTTTCTGAAATCTTTGTGGTGCTAACTGATCAAATTTTGCAGCTGACTCACATAACTGATACAAATTTGAGATACAAAATGATCTTCTAAAAGTCTTAAGAATATGTACTGTACAATTCCATGGCATAAGTGCTTGTGAATCCTTCATAGAGAATTCAAATAAAAATTAGCTACAGAATACAAGAATTTACCATGAAAATCAAAAGGAAAGGGCATAAGAATGGATAATTACCTTAGCAGCCCTTGTTAGTCGATCGCCATTGTCACCAAATGAAATGTTGAGAACCAACTTTTGCACCCTAATTTCTCTCATTGGGTTCTTGAGTTTATGAGAGGCTTACCAAAATAACATCTCATAAGTTCATCCTGAAGGGGTCATAAATATTTAACATGAAGCAGAATTGAGAAATCTAATATAAAAATAGTTACCTTGCAAATATATAAAGCAACGTAGATAGCCAAGCAAACAAGCAAAATTGAGAAAGCTAATATAAAAATAGTTACCTTACAAATATATAAAGCAACGTAGATAGCCCAGCAAAGATATAAAAAATAGTTACCTTGCAAATATATAAAGCAACGTAGGTAGCCAAGCAAAGATTTGAGATAATGAAGAACTGTCTTGCATAATACTGTAGCCTTCCATATCATAAAGAGCATCTCAAATATGATACTTTGAAAAATACATTGGTTCTATGGGAAGAAAAAATTCACTCACAACCAATACCAAAACAAAAACTTGAATGGCATTTTGAGAAACAGATTACTTGTGAAGCACTTGATTGACAACTACATATGTGAAGGCAAGTTCACATTAATAATTAAACCTGATACATCTACATAAGTCATCCATTCACATTATCTGCAGGAGTTCACTGGTGTATCAAAGCAGCCAAACTTATGCTAGAGAATCCTCAGTAGTTTGTGTGCCATGCAAATAGGTTTCACACCGGGTAAAAGATAAATCATCCGATGACTAACGAGGCTTTCTGTTCTTCTGCCAATGCCAAAACACAAGGGAGTTCTTTCTGGCACAAACATGGCATCATCTGCATTCAGGGTCAATTCTGCCAGAAAATACAGCAACATTGGTATAACTATAAACCTATGTCACATAGTTTACCAGTTTTTATTAAAAAAAAACCTAAAATTCGTTGTAAACCGTCCACAAATTTATATATATATGTGGTCATATGACTTTTTTGAAGGAAAATGTACTAATGCTTGTTACAAAAGCCATTTTATATTAGGGTTGTACATCTTTTCCTCTAAAATGCGGCCTGGTCACTGCAAATAAACAATTCATTTTTCTTTCAGCAGCCAATGTTCAACTGTGATGTTTTCACATATATCCATTATGTTTGTGATTTATTGCTGCTTCAGATACTCCTCTTTTCTGTTTGTGGATTAATCTTGGTCATGGTGGAGGTCTATATCTGTCAAAGTAGCCTAAATTCACTAAAGGTAACATTGAATTTTTGCAGTGGCCTGTGTATTTGCAGTAGGCAGTGTTGAAGATCTGCGGGAGCCTGTGTATCCCATAAAGGTGACATTGAAGTTTTGCAATGGCATCTGGAGGATCTACAGGAGCAGTGAATATCAAACATTTCTATTTTGTTTTGGCTTCATGGTTTTTATTTTTTTGGTTTGAAGTTCTACAATTCATTTTTAATTAAAAATAGTACAACTTCTCAAATCATCGACTTGAAGGAACACACTCGTCAATGCTTTTGCAAATATGAAGTGTTTAATAGTTTGTATTGTTTGTTTGTTGGGTACACATTATATGCAATTGTAAGTCGCAACAACATATTGAAAACTAAAGTTGAAATGATAGTCACAAAAACAATATTAATAATTAAATTTAGTTTAAGGTAAATTATTATTATAATTCAAAATAACTATTATTATAATTAAGTATAAAATTAAATTATTATTAATATATTTTTTAGATTAATTAATTTTTATTCTACTATTTTTTAGTTTATTTAAATTTTAATAGTTCAATTTTAGAATTTAAAAAAAAAAAAAAAAATTTAAATTCATCAAATTTAGTAACATTTTTTATCTGAATTTTATCACAACAATTTTGTTCCAAATTTTATACTTTGTGACCTGGGCTTAAACAACTCTGTTCTATCTTTTCAGAGGAAGAGAAAGTGGAACAACCAAGGCTATAGAAAGGGTATAGGGCATCTTTTGGAATGTCAAAAATCAAAGAAAATCAGTCAAGTTGTATTGAAAACAACGTCCACTGTCTGGAAATGCCACAAATTCATTTTGGAAACACCTAGCTACCCCCAGGTTCAATTCCAAACAATTGCGGCTTCAAAATTTTGTGCCCCGCAAGAATCCACCAACAAATTAGTTCTGATTATGATTCTAAAATGTTTCATACCCAGAATTGTCAAGGTTTCACGCTAGTTCAGCAGTTAGAAAATAAATAAATTGCACTTTGCAGATTTGTTTTCACAGCATATGCTTCTCCACTACAAAGCCCACATTGTATCATATTTATGAGTCAATGGGGCATAAATTTATGTAAGGCTGCAGTGTGGGAGCACTTAAAAGTGACACCAATCCAGTAATTACGCCGAGAGGCGTACCACTACAATCACAGGCATCCGTTGACAAAAAAATTTGCGATTAAATCTCTGCTGCAATGAAAATCTTGATTGTCGATAATCTATAATAGGTAATGAATGGAATAAAGCAAAGAAAATGGTCTATGTGGTTGGGAACAAAATGAAGCAAAAAAAATGGTCTACGTGGTTGGTTATGCCACAAATAAAGGCAATCAGATATTACCATGACACAGAAACGGAAGTGGATGACTGTTGCAAAAAGCGTGGAAATTCAATAAATATCAAACCAGCCACATCCACAATTTCCCTATAAATGTAGTCATTAATGTGCACACAA
Organism: Sequoia sempervirens; assembly: GCA_007258455.2. Classification (NCBI taxonomy): domain Eukaryota; kingdom Viridiplantae; phylum Streptophyta; class Pinopsida; order Cupressales; family Cupressaceae; genus Sequoia; species Sequoia sempervirens. Next base: position 47,455,901 of record VDFB02000008.1, read on the forward strand.
TAACTGATTGCAATTACATGCAAAACGTACCGTTTCTATTGCGAAATATAGTAGTTTCTTAATTTCTTAACCTTTCTTTCATTAGCAGATTTACAATGTTGTAGTATTTTCTTTAACAAATGCTTTGTTTTGATTAATTAGATTTTGCATATCTTATATGAATTATCTTCCTCAGGAACATTCCCCTTTTTCTCACACAGATTCGATGCCTCTTTATTCACTGCTGCATATTTTTCAGCCCTTCATTGAAACAAAAAAATCATATGTAGCTTTTGGGAATCAATTACTGGTCAGAACTAAACCATACCTCCAGTTGCTTCTTCAGATAGCGTTTCGAAGGTAGAAACCCTCTCTAATCATACTGGTGCTTAGTGTTGTTCCACCATTTATCCACAAAAGGAGTAAGACAGCTCTCTACGGCAATGAAAGTCGTTAGACAACTCTTGTAAGCTTTCACATCCTGTTAAGTGTAAATAGCATTTGTATGGTGATAAAAGCTATTATCCCCATGGCTTCCATAAACAAGCTTCGTAAGGAGACACACCGTCAATTAATGGTAACTAGTTATCACCGGAGATTCTTGAATTCTTGTTTTCTTTTTGTTACATTTGTAGGAAGAATATATTATCATTAAAACTCTCCAAATTACAGTGTGAATCTTCAAAACTTGTGAGATTCTTTTTGGTGATATTTGATAAAATTCTAAAACTATAATGAATGAGAAAAATTACTGTGATTTTCGTTAGCATTTGTTACAAGCCCCATAATAGTCTAAGAATGCATCAAATTATACCGGTTTTTAGAATTAATTTACTTTTCGTTGTATTTTATAAAAATCCTAATATCCCAAAAGTGTTTATTTGATCTCCTATTTTTATGTTAGCACAAAAGTGTTTACGTGTGTCCATCTCTAGGACATACAAATCTTGGTAGGTCTTTGACTTTCCACAAATGGCCAGCTTATCAGCAAATTAGTCTTGGTTAGTTTAGGATAAAGTTGTGAGCTTTGTTAGGTCTAGATAAATGTAATGTCCCTATCTTGACAAGGTGGTCTGTCAACATAGAAGTAGTATAGAGGGGTGCGTTTATAGATACTATCAGAGAGTTAGGACTGAAATAAGATGGGTGTGTGATCAGTTAATTAGGTCTAGAGTGGACTAGAATGAGGTGACCTTAACTGTTGGGTTTCTGCATTGATTGAGCAGTGCCTTTAACAATTGACTGTTTAGAAATTGCCATCAATTGAGGAGAACTTGAGGAAAGGATGTCTCAGTTAAGCACTAAAATTGAGGAAAGGGATGCCTATATTAGGGGAACATTTAAAGTGCATGGGTTATAACAGGTATTGACAAAAAAATAGAACATACTTTTCAAAACATTAAAACAAAAATCAACTTCATTTTTAGGACTTTGAAACTATTCAAAATAGAAGATACTTTTCAAAACATTAAAACAAAAATCAACTTCATTTTCATGACTTTGAAACTATTCACAACAGCTTTTGAGCATCTGGAGATAGAATCATTTAGATGTGGCAGCTAGATTTTCTTGGGGATGGAAACCCTCAAGTAGTAGATTGAGTTTCAATGTGTTAATAATATCATTAGAGGGGTTCAGATTTGCTTGTTGAATGTGTATGGTAAGCTGCATTAGACTGTTTGTAACAACCACATTATATAGAACATTAAACAATAAAGATTTTACTCTCACCGAGAGCATTTTTTTTAAAACAACATAACAAGATGCATCTATCACTACTATAACATCAAGTAAGATAGTATTCTACCATAACAAAATGAATAAACTTAATTCATGAATTCAAGTACTATAATTAGAAGTACACAGGTAAGAGATTAGAAGTCCTCATCTGGATTCAACATCTTCAAAGATTCGACTTGCCATCTGCATGTGAGGGAAAGCATCATTTGAGTGCTTTTCCACCATCCACAGACTTGTGCAGTCCCCTGTACACCTTCCTAACTAGAAGGAGCCAAATGAAAATCTTGATCGTTGATAATCTATATAATAGGTAATGAATGGAATAAAGCAAAGAAAATGGTCTACGTGGTTGGGAATGGAAAGAAGTAAAACAAATGGTCTACATGGTTGGTTATGCCACAAATAAAGGCAATCAGATAGTACCATGACATAGAAACCAACATGAATGATTGTTGCAAAAAGCATGGAAATTCAATAAATATCAAACTAGCCACATCCACAATTTCCCTATAAATGTAGTCATTAATGTGAACACAATAACTATTGGAAATTACATGTAAAATTTATCGTTGTTGCGAAATCCAATAGTTTCTTAGGGTGTGTGCAAGAAGTTGAGTCCACTTTTTGGCCAAAAAGTTGAAGTGTTTTCCCTGATTTTCAGAATTTGAAACATTTGACCTTAAAATTTGAAGCACTTAGAGATTGAATCTTCTAAAAAGTAACCAATCATAAAATGTAGTACTCGGAGCCTAGTTTCCAAATATGTAATTTATTTTAATACCCAGATTGTAAAAAATGAGTTTCAATAGGCGTTTCTAAAAACCACTATTTAAAAGTCACTTTTTTATACCATACCATCCACGTGTACGACATCCATATTTTGACCTAAATTATCATATTTTTCTAAATCCTTTTGGGAAAAGATTTGTGACTCATTAAAGCTTGTTTTTGATATTTTTTTGTATTTTTTATTGATTTTTTTTATTATTTAAATTTTTATTAGCCATATTTGTCATTTTGAAAAATTGTTGTGTACGACACACATAAGATAACCTAAACTTATCATTTTTTATTTAAAAAAAATGAAAATAATTGTCTGAAGTTTGTTCTAATACAATCCTTTCATCAAAATTTTATGTTGATCAAAAGTTATTAAAATACTAAAAAAATTGATAATTCAAGCTTATGGACTAGCTTTATTAGAAATTAATTGAAAAATAGAAAAATTAATCAAGTTATTAAAAAACTACATATTTGAAATTTGCACTACTCATCTATAATGGGTTTTAATTTCATAAAATAATTTTGCAAAATAGGTCTTCAAACATATGTCCAAAGTCACTATTTTCCTGTGACATTAACAGGACCTTCAAGTTGCAGGTCAAACTAGATTAGGTTCGGGTCCCCAAGCCATTTCTCGAACCAAAAAACAAGCCAAAAACCCACCCAAAAATTCATAATTTATAAAACGGGATCTTGTTTCATAAAAAAAATGGGATCCTGTTCCATAAGAAAAAAACATTTTTTATGGTTGGTTCTATGAAACGAGATCCGATTTTGTAAATTACCAAAAATGGATAATTTCCAAAAATGGAAAGTTTTCAAAATGGGATCCTGTTTATTAAAAAGCGGGATCCCATTTTTTGGAAGCCAATTTCTTTTTTCTGTCTAAGGCAAAAACTTTCACATTTCGTAGACTCATCTTCTTGCATTTACCCCTTAAGTTCTTAACCTTTTTTTCACTAGCAGATTTATAGTGTTGTAGTATTTGCTTTAACAAATGCATTGTTTTGATTAATTAGATTTTTCATATCTTATCTGAATTCTCTTCCCTAAGATCATTCCACTCTTTCTCACATACATTCGATGACTCTTCATTCATTGCTACATATTTTTCAGCCCTTGATTGAAACAACAAAATCATAGCTTATGGGAATCAATTGCTAGCCAGAACTCAACCATACCTCCAGTTGCTTCTTCAGATAGAGTTTTGAAGGTAGAACCCCTCTCTAATCATACTAGTGCTTAGTGTTGATCCACCATTTATTTGCAAAAGGAGTAAGATAGCTCGCTAAGGCAATGAAAGTCGTTAGACAGCTCTTGTAAGCTTTCACATCCTGTTAAGTGTAAACAATATTTTGATAGTGATAAAAGCTATTATCCTCATGGCTTCCATAAACAAGCTTCATAAGGAGATACATTGTCAATTAATGGCAACCGGTTATCATCTGGAGATTCTTGAATTCTTGTGTTCTTTTTGTTACATTTGTAGGAAGAATATATTATCATTAAAATGCTCCAAATTACTATGTGAATCTTTAGAACTTGTGAGTTTCTTTTTGGTGATATTTGATAAAGTTCTGAAAGTGTAAGGAAAGAGAGAAATTACTGCAATTTTCATTAACATTTGTTACAAGCCCCATAATAGTCTAAGAATGCATCAAATTATACTAGTTTTTAGAATTAATTTACTTTTTTTGTATTTTATAAAAATCATAATATCCCAACAATAGTCTAAGAATGCATCAAATTATACCATTTTTAGAATTGATTTACTTTTTGTTGCAATTTATAAAAATTGTAATATCCCAAAAGTGTTTATTTGATCTCCTATTTTTATGTCAGCACAAATGTGCAGTCCTAGAATCTAGAACACATAAGGGTGCAATTACCTAGCTGAATAATATTAATATTCAAAATCTATGAAGAATTTTTACCTATTAATATGGAATTTATGAAAAAAAATCTTCAACACATACTGTGTATTGATAAGATAGGAGGTCTCAATAGCTTTTAGGCATGTCCATCTCTAGAACATACAAATATTTGTGGGTCTTTCATTTTCCACAAATGGCCAGCTTATCAACAAAGCAATCTTGGTTAGTTTAGGATAAAGTTGTGAGCTTTGTTGGGTCTAGATAAATGTAATATCCCTATCTTGACAAGGTGGTTTGTCAACGTAGAAGTAGCATAGAGGGGTGTGTTTATAGATTCTATCTATGAGCATCCTTTTAAAATCTATAAACACTAAACTTCAAACATGGGTTAGTACCTACAAATTCCTCAAAAATACTCCTATGAAATACCTTGTAAATGCTTCAAAATGCAACAAATGACAAGAGAAAACTAAAAGCATCATGAAAACAATAAACAAGTACCTATTCCATAGTGGATTGGTGTCAAATGTGCAAATGACCCTTTCCCAATCCTTGCTCAAAAGCTAAAATGATGAGATGCAATGAAGATGAAGAGGAAAATTAGTTCTCAAACCAAGAGAGTAACTTTGCATGTAAAATGTGGATGTCTTTGATGAAGAATGGGGTCTTTATTTATAGATTTTCTTGATGAGAGATTGGCCAAATGGGTGAATGTGGGACTAAATGTAAACCAATGAAAGATGGCCACTTGTCAAGTTGCCATAGGTTGAAGGATGTGTAAGATTTGGGAAATGTGCCCAAGAGAGGGAGTTTCAAATTCAAATTTGTGTAATAAATTTTGAAATGGGGACAAGAAAATGAGAAATTAATGCAATGTTGGAGGGACAAGTCAAATTGGTATTATTTTCAAACTTGAGGGAATATTCTATTTTTTATGCCAAGTTGATGGAAAATAAAGATTTTAATAAATCAATAAATTGATTTATTTGTGCATGTGGCAAAATATAGAGAATCCAAGTGATTAGGATTAACATTTAATCATTGTTAGATGGGCTTAATGATGATTAGGTGAGTTTGACTTTTATGACTTAAATTTTTTATTTATTTAAATCATAAAAGGATGAAATATGCATTTGGAGATTTAATTAAATCAAGTTTGGTTTATTTAATTAAAGGGATGATGTTTGATTTATTTAATTGAAAGGTTAATGTTAAAGTATGTTTAATTTTAAAGTAGTGACCTTAGGAGATGGAAATTAATGAGATTACTTGATGAATGAAGGTGAACTTGATTAAATTGATGAGTGGACCTAATTGAATGCATAATGTTAATTTTGCATGTCTACATTTTGCCCCTCTTTAAAGCAATGTACTTGTTGTGTTGGTTCAAAGAATAAACCTGCCGCAATCAAAATTTAAATTTTTTTTAATTTTTTGGATGCTCCAGTGGAAAGTACATTGGTATATTGCCCCCTTGAGAGATCAAGTGAAAAGATTCGATTTGAGGGTCGATCTCACGATAAAGAGGTTCAAAAGGGATGGTTAGGAATGATAATGCAAATGAGATGTTCTTTAAGATGCTTAGAATAACAAATCTATATTATCCTAAACAACTTAATTGATGATATGATGTGAGAAAAATGAGATTGATGATGTGATATGCCATGATTATGCAAATGTATGATTTTATGAGATGCTTAGACTAACAGATCTATATTATGATGATGATATGCTCTGATTATGATATGCAGAATATTAATGGTTTGTGGATGCAAGATAGATGCCCTAGTGGTGATGATTAATTATTCATGATGTGATGTTAGTGCAGAAAAGAAGACAACAAATGATGACAAGAGGATCCAACAAGCCAACTTTATGAGAGATGATGATGAGAAATGATGATGAATGATGATTTGCTTATCAAGGATTGGGATTTTAAAAGGGTCACTTTCCTTATGTTTGATAACACACCTAAGCACGATGTATCAAGGTATAAAGGACTAGGATGGTGTTGTGCTTAGTGTGATGGAATTTCAATCGACAAATAGATAGGAGTATTCTTGTTCACACCTGACATACAAAAACCTTGCTAAGATGCACTTTAGAAGTTTCAAACATCTCAGACCAAAACACAGAAAGGTATAACCCCTAAATGAAATAGTCAACAAGCTGTCCAAAACATCCTCTATACATATCTACCAAAGCAAGTATTTGCCAAGTTATTTTACAAGAACATCCAACAAGTATAGCAGATAAAAGGATAATGATCATTGCCCCATTCCTATCTCTCTAAATCCTTTGTTTGGATATCATCGAGAGGTCCTTGGATTGAGCGCAATAAGATAAGTCAAAAGACAAAGATAAAACACACAAACAAGCTGATATTATTCAATACCGCTAACCAAAAGGGAAAACATTTTTAAGGATAAGAACCAAAACTATTGCCAAAAGATAATGTCCATTATAGGAAGGATACATCCTAGGACATGTTGGTGGATGGTGGCACGTCATTTCATTTATCCAAAGTTTTCTTTATGATAAATAATGCCCTTTGTAGGAAGGATACATCCTAGGGCATGATGTTATCAGATGATTGATATGGGACTATATGGATGATGGACTATCGACACAAAGAATTGACCAACTTACTTACGTACTAACTTAGACCTGAGACTTGAAGTTTTTGATTTCTCACTTTTAACCTACTAGGCTTGTTTCTAACTATTTCACCAAAGGTTGAGAATGACAATTAGTTTACTATGGATGGTGTTATTGTGGGTGCAAGCAAGATGAGGCGGGTGGAATTTTTTCAAATATTTGGATGTTTTTGGAGTTTTGCAATGTTTTGAGGTTGTTTTTAGTAAATTTCGAGATTTTACAAATGTTTTGATTTTTTATTTTTCAAATGTTTTTGGGATTTTCTAATATTTTGACCAAGAGACTAAACTAAAGACCTATCCTAGGGGCCTCGAGGGCTAATCAATAGATTAGCCTTGCCTACGTTATATATGCAGAGACCACATAGTTTGACTAACAACTTGACTAATTTTACAGATGATGATATACATGATGAAATGTCAATTTATAATGACAGACTCCTAAACAACTGACCTAAATGTCTCGAGGGATGATCAAAGATCAACCTTGCCTACGTTCAAGCTCAAAGATGATGTAGTTCAATAAGGCGACTCTATTTTTGACTTTTTGACTTGTTTTTGGATTTTGATATGTTTTGAATGCTTTTGGATTTTTTGATTTTTTGATTTTTTTGGATTTTCTAGTTTTTTGTTTTTTTGGATTTTCTAGTTTTTTGATGTTTTTGGTTTTTCTGATTTGAGGATTTTAAGATCATACAAAAATCTAATCTGATGAGAACATGCCCCCAACGTGATTTAATAGACTATTCCAATAAAAGTAGGACAAATTGACCTTGAGGATGGGCCAAGTAGTACTAGGAGGGATCATGATACAAACATAGGACCAAACTATGGTGCAGATGCGAGTGGATGAGTGATGGATGGAGACCCAGATGTGATGGATGATGGAAATGTAATAGATGGATGATGTAGAAAGAGCCGTAAAGATCTTGCTAGATGGAAAGTGCTTATTTACACAAGGTGCCTATTTTCCAAGTTTTCACCAAGGTACTTGCCCAAAGTGCCACCAAAGTGGTTTTCACTAGAGGAAATTTTTTTATCTTTACTATTTTTAAATTCTTTTTTTGATTTTTTTGATTTTTTGCTTTTTTGATTTTTTTGTTGTTACCAAGATGCCTATTTGGTAGGTTTTCGCCGAAGTAACCATTTTTTCAAGATATTTTATGATTTTTTTGGATATTTTTGGTTTTATACCTTGAAATATTTAGGCATAAAACTTTTTTAGATGGGATCTATTCATTGGGTCCTATAGAGGTTCCCCTTCGGGTGTTGATAACTAATATGCCCCTGATTTGTAACTTGTTGTGATGATGAATGGTCCCAACCAATTGGGTTTGAATTTTCCTTTGTTGTTTGGGTTTGGGACATTCTTCTAATTCTCTTTTAAGACCATTTCTCCTACTTGGAATGTCTTGCTTCTGATTTTCTTATTGTACCTCCTTTTGAGTCTATTCTTATAGACTTGTAAGTAATTTAAAGCAGCTATATGTCGCTCATCTAGTAGCTCCAACTCAATTAATCTTGTTATTCTATATTCTTCATATGTGATCAGGTTTTACAGTGATATCTTGAGGGATGGGACTCGATCTCAATGGGGAGTATTGCTTTTGATCTATAGACCAAGGAGAATGGGGTGGTGCTGGTGGGGTTTAGATACTAGTTCAATAGGCCTAGAGGGAGAGATTAAGCTATAGATGCCAATCATGACCTACGTGCTTGACTATTTTCTTGAGGATTTTCAGGATGGTTTTGTTTGTAGTTTTTGCTTGGCCATTGCCTTGGGGATAATACGGAGTGGAGAAGCGATGTTGGATTTTGAATTTCTTGCATAAGTCAGGAACTTCTTGATTCTTGAATGGTGTCCCATTATCTGAGATAATGGATTGTGGAACACCATAGTAACATATGAGATAGTTTAGGATGAACTTTGAGATCTACTTTCCAGTTATATACGTCATGGGTATGGCCTCCACCCACTTAGTAAAGTATTATGTTGTAGTTATGATGAATTTGTGGCCATTAGATGAGGTGGGTGTGATTTTTCTAACGAGATCTAGTCCCCACTGTGAGAAGGTCCATGGTGTGACGATAGGATGGAGCTCTTGAGTTGGAGCATGGATGAGGTCCCCATGCTACTGACATTGTAGACACTTTCTGTCATAATCATGTGCTTCCCGTTCCATTGTGGGCCAATAATACCCCATCCTTAGCAGTTTCTTGGCTATGGTTATTTCACTCGAGTGTGACCCACAGCTACCATTATGTACTTTGGTTAGAGTGGTTAATGCCTCGTTAGCATTTAAGAAGTGCAGGAAGGTACCTTCTATGCTTCTATGGTACAAGTTATCACCTAGGATGACAAATCTAGATGCTTTTTTTATAAAGGTTCATTTTAAGTTTGAGGGTAGGTCAAAGGGTATGACTCCTATGTGAAGATACATGTAGATGTCGTGATACCAAGGATCTCCAGGACCAACGATTTCACACATATTTTGATTCTAGTACCTCGAATGCAAGAATGAGAAGCTGCTCAATTAGAAATTCATATTTTGAAGTGTTTTGAGGGATATCCAATAGAGACCCAATTGTCGCCATAGCATCTGCTGCTCTGTTGTTAGTTTTGGGAATTTGCTCAAATATTATTTTGATGAAGGATTCTTTATGGGTCTCCACCAATTTCTTATATGGAGTGAGCTTGTCATCCTTAGTCTGATATTCATTATTAACTTGATTTATAATGAACTGAGAGTCTCCATACACTTTTAGAGGTATGATGTTCCATTTCATTGCCCTCCTTCTAGCACCAAATGTGAGCATCCTTTTAAAATTTGCAAACACTAAACTTCAAACATGGGTTAGTACCTACAAATTCCTCAAGAATACTCCTATGAAATACCTTGTAAATGCTTCAAAATGCAACAAATGACAAGAGAAAACTAAAAGCATCATGAAAACAATTAACAAGTACCTATATTCCATAGTGGATTAGTGTCAAATGTGCAAATGACCCTTTCCCAATCCTTGCTCAAAAGCTAAAATGATGAGATGAAATGGAGATGAAGAGAAAAATCAGTTCCCAAACCAAGAGAGAGTAACTTTGCATGTAAAATGTGGATGTCTTTGATGAAGAATGGTATCTTTATTTATAGTTTTCTTGATGAGAGATTGGCCAAATAGGTGAATGTGGGACTAAATGTAAACCAATGAAAGAAGGCCACTTGTCAAGTTGACATAGGTTGAAGGATGTGCAAGATTTGGGAAATGTGCCCAAGAGAGGGAGTTTCAAATTCAAATTTGTGCAATAAATTTTGAGAGGGGGACAAGAAAATGAGAAATTAATGCAATGTTGGAGGGACAAGTCAACTTGTCATCATTTTCAAACTTGAGGGAATATTTTATTTTTTATGCCAGGTTGATGGAAAATAAGGATTTTAATAAATCAATAAATTGATTTATTTGTGCAAGTGGAAAAATCTAGAGAATCCAAGTGATTAGGATTAACATTTAATCATTGTTAGATTAGCTTAGTGATGATTAGGTGAGTTTGACTTTTATGACTTAATATTTGATTTATTTAAATCAGAAAAGGATGAAATATGCATTTGGAGATTTAATTAAATAAAGTTTGGTTTATTTAATTAAAGGGATGATGTTTGATTTATTTAATTGAAAGGTTAATGTTAAAGTATGTTTAATTTTAAATTAATGACCTTAGGAGATCGAAATTAATGAGATTACCTAATGAAGGAAGGTGAACTTGATTAAATTGATGAGTGGGCCTAAGTGAATGCATAATGTTAATTTTGCATGTCTACACTATCAAATAATTAGGACTGAAATAAAATGGGCATGTGATTAGTTAGTTATATTTGGAGTGGACTGGAATGAGGTGACCTTAACTATTGGGTTTATGCATTGATTGATGCCTTTTGACAATTGATTGTTTTGAAATTACCATCAATTGAGCAGAACTTGAGGAAAGGATGTTTTAGTTAAGCACTAAAATTGAGGAAAGGGCTTCCTATATTAGGGGAACATTTAGAGTGCATGGGTTATAAGAGGTATTGATGAAATAATAGAAGATACTTTTCAAAACATTGAAACAAAAATCAACTTCATTTTCAAGACTTTGAAACTGTTCGCAATAGCTTTTGAGCATCTAAAGATAGAATCCTTTAGATATGGTAGCTAGATTTTATTGGGGATGGAAACCCTCAAGTAGTAGATTGAGTTTCAATGTGTAAATAATATCATTAGAGGTGTTCAAATTTGCTTGTTGAATGTGTATGGTAAGTTGCATTAGACTGTTTGTAACAACCACATTATATAGAACATAAAACAATAAAGATTTTACTCTCACCTAAAGAATTTTTCTTTAAACAACATATCAAGATGCATCTATTGCTGCTATAACATCAAGTAAGATAGTATTCTACCATAACAACATAAATAAACTAGATTCATGAATTCAAGTACTACAATGAGAAGTGTAAAGGTAGGAGATAAGAAGTCCGCATCTAGATTCAGCATCTTCCAAGACTTGACTTGCCATGTGCATCTAAGGGAAAGCATCATCTGACTGCTTTTCCATCATCCACGGACTTGTGCAGTCCCCTGCACAACCTTCCTAACTGGAAGGGCCCTTCCCTTCTTACGAAAGGCAATGTTGGAAACCCTCGACAACAACCATTTGAGCTCTGGTGGTAAACCCTACCTAATTGACTGTACCATTCTAATAAGGATTCCTTCCTTTCAACTTCTATGTCTAACAATCTCAACTTAGACTTACTCTCCTATTTGAGCACTATCTGGGTTTTAGATCAATAAGGCATAATAATAACCTTATCAACTACTAGATAGCTTGGTATTTACTTGCACTTTAGCCACGTTAACCATCTAAATGGCATGTAGAATAAATAATCAATACATTCATAACCAAGGATTTATTTTTGTAACAAGTAGTGACCATTTCTTATTTCTAATAGAGAAACATATACATTTATCATTAAACATTAGCATGTTCTTCAAGTAATTAGAAATTTTTTCATTCTTCTTAGTTAATAATGTTCTATGTTAACTTTTGCTAACCTACTAGTTTTTCTTTTCATTTCAAGTAAGAAAAATCAAAATCCTCTAAGCATGTTCATGCTCAACCTAGAAACTCTTTCCAGAATATCAATTTAAGCAACAAGAGATGTTAGCTAGGATTATTAGCAAACAAAAACAAGCCATGAGCTTGCCCATGCTATAGAGATTAGTTGCAACATGAAAAATAATATCAGATTACAGAAAGAGACATGCATGTTGCATTACTCATAGGCTTAACTTGCATCATGAAACTCAAAAATTCTAAGTAACAGATTTCTTAGAAGTAATATGTGCATGTAAAATTCTAAGTCTTGACAAGGCTGTAATGCTCTATAGAGGCCAAGAACTCCTAGAATCCTTTCTACTCATACAAATTTCATTGTAGACATCTCTACTCCTGCTCTCTTATAAGCTATTCGAGCTCCTAAAGAGGCTTATCTAATTATAGTGTATCAATTTTCCCATTACAACACCAACTTCCAAATCTTTTATCCTTCCTTCCCAACCACGCATAAGCTCTTCCTCCCTTTTTTTGTTATGAGAGATTATCAAAACTAAAAGAAGTTTTCTTAAGTTATTTGGTAGTTATGATAACCATCTCCTTAAATTTCACAAACTTCCCTCATCTCAATAAGGTTGAGTATGATAAGATATCATGGAAAATCAAGAAGTATATCATTAAGGGTGTCAGATATTTAGACAGTATAATCTTTTCAGATAGCACACCACTTTCATGGCTGAAAACAAGGAACTACCAAATATGGTTTGGCCTACGTTCCATCATTTAACAATATGATGCTTTTATATATATATATGATGGTTGCAAAATATATGATCCACCAACTCATGGTTTCCAGCCTCCTTTCTCCAAATGGGAGGTTAAATTTATTTGTTTAATATTTGAGTTTCAACCATAATAAAATTGGAGGTAAGGCATAATAGCCTCATTTAAATTTAATAAAATATTCATTTTGAATAAAATGTAATCCATCGTAGGGTCACTCTCTACCACATCAACAATGGAGTTTGTTATTTACCCTCCTATTAAGGGGAGGCTCCTTGGTGAACTGGTGGGGCTTCTTGCCTGTAGTGCCAACAACCAAGGCCCAAACCTTAATATTAAATTTAAGGCCAGTATTGGCATGGTGTGATGGATTAAAGGTGGCGTTGTTGTTCTTGTCACCAAGGTTCAAACCCCATTGGGGTGGTATTGTTGAATGGATGTATTCTAGTTCATAGCTCTGGTCAAAAGCGTTTACCCCTTGAATAAAAAAAATAAAATGTAATCCAATTAAATACTTATGTATTTTAGCATTAACATTTCAACCTTGAAAAGGTATTTATATTTAAATTCCTCTAGGCATTATCATGTATCATCACTATGCTTTCCTAAAGAAGAATAAATAATGTTATTTTATATTAATATCTATATATGTATTTAGCTAAGCCATCTGGCGTAATTTCAACCTCAATAGGTGATAATATCATAACAACAAGTTCAGGTGCCAAAGTTTAGGTTTAATTCAATGATAGAAAGAAGGTAGGGAAATTGTTTTACAAAACCCTAAAATCACTGATGATAAAACCACTTCCTAGAATCACACAAATGACATACCTCAAGACATGACTTCATACAACACACTTCTAGGGTTCCTAGATCCCTTGACCTAACCCCAACTTAGATGGTGATTCCAGAGCATTTCTAACATTACCTCTCTACTCAGATGATACTTCCCCTCCTCCAAAGATTGTGATACCTACTACCGTGCATCAAACACCAAACAAAAAAAAATTAGTCTAACATTGTAATATCATAAAATCTCCATTTTATATTCTCTCTATATACATTTACTATAAAATAAACTTTTTTTTCTCTAGGGCATTAAAACACAACTTATTCTTTCTAAATAGATCATAGAACATATCATAATGGCATAATACTCATTACATTAACTAAACTTAATCACAAAGATGTCTTCATGTCATGCACTAATCAATCAAAATTTGCATCATTCATAAGTCATATTGCAAAAAGTAAAAGTGTTTTTAAAGCAAATAGGGTAGGATGTAGCATCTCCCCCCTTAAGAGTCATCGTCCTCGATGATGTTGGAGTTCATATACAAAAGAATAATATCAACATATAAAGATTAAAAGGGAATCTCATAGTCCTCCAAGAGGTGAGGAAATGTCTATTTGATGTCCTAGAAATCTTCCTAGGTGGCACCATCCTTGGTGTATTGGTCCCATTGGACCTTGCATTAAGTTACTTCACAATTGCATAAGCCAATCTTACACATCTCGAGCACCCTAATGGGCTCTATCGATGCCACTCCTTGATCCCACACCTATAAGGCATTCCAATCAATTAGATGATTACTACCAAGTATATATTTCTATAAGTATGAAACATGAAAGACATTGTGCATTCTAGACAAGACTGGTGGTAGAGCAATCCGATAGGCCACTAGATTAATTTCCTCCAGAAGCTCAAATGGTCTAACATATCATGGTGGTAACTTCATTGACTTCCCAAATTTAATGGCACTCTTCTAGGGTTTGAATCTTAAAAAAAACCTTATCTCCAACTGAAAATCATCTATGAGTTCTTCTAGCATTTGCATAACTCTACTACTTGTCATTTGCTTTATCCAAACTTTTCTTGATTGTCCTAATTTGTTCTTTCATTTCTGAGAGCATTTAAGGGCCAAGGCTAATCCTATCTTATAGCATGTCCCAATTTATAGGAGTGAGACACTTGTGCCTGTATAATGCCTCAAATGGTTGCATCGTAATGGCAGAATGATATGTGTTGTTGTAAGCAAATTCAACAAGTAGAAGATAATCTTCCCACTTGTACTATTGATCCATCTAGGAAACTCTTAGAAGATCTTCCAGTACCTAATTCACCCTCTCCATTTGACCATCTATCTTTGGGTGATATGCTTAGCTGGGTTCTAAGGGATGTAAATAGTGTTTGCTAAAATATAGAGGTCATTTTAGCATCCCTGTTAGAAATAATTTTTTCTAGAACCCCATGCAACCTGAATATTTCTTGCACAATTTTTTTGGCTATAATGGGTGCCCCATCTGTTAGGTTCCTAGGGATAAAATGCACTACCTTAGTAAGCAATTCCTTGACATTGGAAGCCCTTGTACAAAGTCCATGCTAATTACTTGCCACTTCCACTCAATAACCTCATGAGGGTATAATAATCATGTCAGGTGGTGATGTTTTTCTTTAACTCTTTGGCATTCTAAACATTCTGCTACATATTTTGTAACATCCCTCTTCATACCTTTCTAGAAGTACAATGGCTGAATGTTTGCCACTAGTTTAGTTACCCTTGGATGTCTGGAATAGGGTGCATTATGAACTTCATGAAGAACCAACTTTCTTAATTCCCCTAAGTCTGGAATATAAATTCTTCCCTTGTACCTAGGCACCCCATCCGTATCAAACTGGAAACCATCATATATATGGTCTTAAGGATCTTTTAATAGGACTTGTTTAACCTATTGGTAGTATTCATCACCTTCTGATTACTGGAGTACTTGGTTTTGAAATTTTTTCTGTACCATTATTATGGATGATATATGTCTCCTTCTACTCAGAGTAACTACTTCTTGATTCTCTTTCCCCTTGATGTAGCTGATTTCAAAATCATAGTCCAATATTAGTTTGAGCCACCTTCTTTGTGGAGCATTGAGATTTGGTTGAGTGAACATATACTGTAACCCTCAGTGGTTAGATCTCAACTCGAAGGGTTTTCCCAGCAAGTAATGCCTCCAAACTTACAATGTGTGAACAATTGTAGTGAATTTGATGTCATGTGGGGCATAGTTTTGCTCATAGTTTTTCAATTTTTTAGACTCATATGCAATGAATCTTCCGTCTTGCACAAGTACACCCCCAACCCTTCTCCTAAGGTGTCTTTGGTGACCACAAAATGTCCTTTGGGTTGAGTACTTGTAGTACCAATGTTAATTTTTCTTTTAAGGTTTCGAAGGCCTCCCGACACTTATCTTTCCGGACAAATATTTTCCATTTTCTCTAAAGAGACTTGATGGGACATGCAATTCGGGAGAAATTAGCCACAAATTTTCTATAATAACTAGAAAAACCCATGAAAATTTGGACCTCTTGCACATTCTTCAGCTTTGGCCATTCCAAAATGGCCTTGATTTTAGCCGAGTCTAGTGCAATTCCATCTATAGATATAATGTGCCCTAAGTACTACACTTCTTTCTTGAAAAATAAGCATTTGGACAATTTTCTGTCAAGCTTATTTTCTCTCAACCTCTAAAACATAAAGTGCAAATGCTGAAGGTGCTCTTTCTCATTCTTGGAGTATATCAAAATATCATCCAAAAACACTAGAACTTATCTAAATAGTCCTTGAACATGTTGTTCTTTAAGTTCATAAATCTTGTTGGGGTATTTGTTAACCCAAAAGGTAATACCGTGAATTCATAGTGCTTGTATCTAGTAAAAAATAATTTTTTATGAATTTCCTCTTCTTTCAACCTCAATTGATGGTAGCCTGATCGGAGGTCAATCTTAGAGAACATTGTTGCCCCTTGCAATTGATCAAAAAGATCATCTATGTGTGGTAAGGGATACCTATTCTTGATGGTTACATTATTGAGCATTTGATAATCAATGCATAGCCTAAGTGTACCATCCTTCTTTTTAACAAAGATAACTAGTGCCCCCAAGGTGAGACACTAGGTCGGATTTAACCTTTTTCAAGAAGCTCTTGTAGTTGAGCTTTTAACTCCAATTTAGTAGTTGTCATGTGATAAGGGGCTTTAGATATTGGTTCCGCCTTGGGCTATGGATGAATAGTGAAATAAAAAGCTCTTGTAGGTTGTAGACCAGGAAACTCTTCTGGGAAGACATCAGCATAATCCTTAAGGTAGGGATACTTATCCCATTTAGAACCTTTTCTTTCTGATACTTCCTCACAATCCCCCATTATAGTTTTCTAGGATTCATAAAACATCAAATCATCAAAGAATATTATCTCTTGGGTTTCACTTGGCTCCACTACTTCCTCCATCTTGAATGCAAATATCTGACATCCCTTACGTTTGGCCCTTTTTAGTTGCATTGAGAAAATTTTCCTTATTTTAACTAGCCTTACAATCCCCTATATGAACACCTTATGCCCTAGGTCATCTAGACATTCCACAATCTTAGGAAAACATTCTACATTAGCTTTATGTCTCCAAAGCCAATTGATTCCTAGGATTACATCATAAGCACCTAAGGGATCCATGTAAAGGTTTACTTCAATAGAGAAACTAGGTAAATCAATTTGGGACTCAAACAAAAATTTCTCTACCTGGGCCTAGGACTGGTTGACATATTCTATTGACCAAGTGTTTTGCATGTAAACCACCCTTCTAGATATCTTGCTCAAAACTCTAGGTGATAAAAAACATTGAGTAGCTCCTTTGTCATTTTTATGTTGGAAATCATGGTTGTCCCCTTTCTTCTTAAAGGATTTAGGATTCTTGGACAACTTATTCTTCTTCTCTTTGTCAGAGGCCATGGATTGCAACCTCTGTTCCTGTTTGATTGCCTTTTCATAAGCTTGGTCCATAAAAATTGGACCCAAGTAATCCATCTATCCCCCAATCTAGGGTTTCAAGCCTAGTATAAACTTTCAAACCCAAAAATATTCATCTCCATGATACTAGGGAGCATACTTCAAGAGACAGATGAACTTCTCCCAATATTGATTGACCAAAAGATCTCCCTATGTCAAATTGTGAAATTCAATCAGGGTTTGATTATAGAACAACTGAGGCAACCATCTCTACCTAAATATAGCCATGAATTTAGCCCATGTCAACCCCTTGACCTTTGCTCCTAATTCCATCTTCTTGCTTGTCCACCAGGTGAATGCTTCCCCCAATAATTGATAATCTCCCCACAAATCCTTCTTGTCATCTGTGTAATCTCTAATCTCAGAATGTTTTTCCATTTCTACAACCCATGATTTGGTGACATCACCAGATTCTGCCCCATCAAATTTGGGGGGAATCACTTTTCTCATATCATGTGACTCTTTCTGTTTCTAGATACGTTACTCAATCCCTAGTATCTTGTAGGAGTGCCAACAATTGGTCAATTTTATTTTCAAGGTTACCAGAAGTCTGTCCTACATTTCATCTCCCTTCTGGATTACTACACGTACACATCACTTAAGGTTATCTTCCACCTGAAGTTACAGTTAAACGTTATATTAGTTTTAAGGTTTAAGCCTTGTCTTGCATCATTCACTCCTCTAACCGATAGTCAAATGGGGCCAGCTGCTCCTACCGACATCCACTTGTAGGGCTCTTTTCATGGTCATCTACTTTGGTGCACATTTGGTTGGCTTCTTCATTAGAATTTTTATTTTTACATCATGGTTTTATAGTTCCCTTCTTCTAGTCTTGTAATTACACTTAAATAAAGTTCCACAATCTTTCTATTCTAGTGTACTCTATCATATTTTATGGTTCTTTGGATTGATCTATGTATCTAGTGTTAGTTCCTATATACTCGGTGAATGTAGTGACTGGTTACCCATGCATTTTAATGTGATGGACTAGATACCATATAGACACTCCTAATTTTTAAACAATCTACCTTTATTCATAAGTTCAATTATACATCTAGAAGCTTGGTACATATCTCCAAGTTTTGATAGGCATATACCATTCTTTCAAGAGAGTGTCCAGTTGATACTTGTGTAGTTGTCTCCTTGGTTCTAACCTTATTCCTCTTTCATTATGGATTCATGAATAGTTCTTCATTGAAAAATTCTACAGAGATGCTTGAGTTGACAGCTTTAGCTCAGTCACCAGCTATATTGACATCTACTATAGTTGTTCTTTATTCTTTCTATCAGTGCTTGTCATAGTCTAACATTCTTTTGAAGCAGCATTTGGAGGAATCATCGTCATCCTTGGTCTGCTCTACATTAGTCTTCACATTGTTTTACATTATCTTCTTCTTTAGTTAAGATTGGGGACTCCTGACATTGTGACATTTGAGCATAGAATCTATTCATTATCTCTTATGGGAGGCTTCTTCCTCACTCGAGGGGTGATCCCACAAAGTTGGTTTGCAATTTCTAGGAGATTTTGATTTTTTTTTAAATCCCATATTTTTAGAAAATATAATGAGTCAAGCCTTAAAAAGTTGCATTTAAAGCATTCCAATTGAAGAGGGTTTGATCAAACTACCTTAGATCAAACCCCATTGGATAGAACCTCTCTAGTTTTAAACCATACCTATAATAGAGTCTCCTTTACCCCTATCAAAATGCTAATAAAAACCACTTTTGATTTACCATTTTTGGGATCAAATCAATTCATTAAAAATTCATTTTTTGTAAGTATGTAGTCCTTATTATAAGCTTTCCAAAAAGTATATTTTTAAATAAATTTAATTTTATTATTATATTTTTTTTATTTCTTGTGAATGTAGGTTTTTCACTAAAAATTAAGCTCCTTGTTCTGCACATGTGGAAAAATTAAAGATTATAAAAAAAAATTAAAAATATGAGTGCACGAAATATTGAAGTCATTGATCCAACCATAAGAAAAAAATGAATTTCAATACATACAAATATATTTACATTTACCTATGGCTCCTTAAGTTCATATTAACATCATTTCCTAGAATAATTATCATGATGATGAAACTAAGTAAGTATTGTATCCATAAACAGTTTAACAATATTTAACATATCTATGCAATTCCAAATTAAAGTAGAAATAGTCTATATCTACCATGGTTAGTCCTTCCTACTTATTTATAAATAACATCTAGATTAAATATATTTTAAAAGGGAACACTTTGATCTATACTTAAATTAGGATTGGTTACTTCTAAGGTGCAACTACCTCACTAATTAGATTATACTAGGTTGTAAATGAAATTTGCATGCTCGGGAATATTATGATAGCAACATTCAGAGATTAGTGTAGTCTAGAACCAAATAGATAGGGTATGGAGGATTTTTATTTTCAGGAATTTGATCTTAATGCATTTGATGTTATTCATCTATTATCTTTTTGTTCTTATATTTAAAAAAGGCCAAATATTAATGCTAGTGAGAGTTTCACCTAAGTCGTTATATCCTCTAAGTGATCTTTGATTTCCTTCTTACTTTTTCTTCTTTCACACAATGATCTCTTGATTGACCATTGGTGTTCCTATTTCTATTGTATGGTAAATAATGACTCTCAACAAGACGTGTATCTTCATCATTTCATTAAATGGCTTGATTGAAATTGATTAAGGTTTAACAAAGCGTAGAATACATATATCATCCTAAATAAATCATGTAACATGAGTGTAGAAATATAATATTATTTAATGAATAAATTGTCTAATGTGAAATATGCATACATATGATTTTTATTAATTTCTCCCTTTTGATCGATTTATCTCTCATGGTGGGGATATGACACCTCCCCAACAAGATAGACCCTTGAGCATGAGAAGGGAGATGGGAGATCACAAGCTTGTGATGATACTATTGCCACAACAACATGAGGAGAAAAACTAGTAGAGTCCCAACCTTAGAGCTTCAACAATCGAGAAAGTGTTGTGAAATGAAGTGTGGATTGCTTAAGAAAGACAAATTGAGTGTCTAGAGAATGAAGAAGTTGGATTGAATGAGAAATATAAGTATTTGAAGAATAGAATCCCAAAAGACCCATTCAAGGTCAGTCAAGGGTGCAAGGGTGATACTCTTCATCGCCAATGGAGAAGTATAATGCCTCTACAAATTCTAGAGGTGGCAATCATGTTAGGATGACAACATGTTGCACAAAAATCTATGTGTCACTATAGTGCCCCCAAAAAATTCCCCCATTGTCACTACACACCACTGCCAAGTGGGTACAAAGTAGATGGATGAGGTGGAATAGCATTTTGGGGTTTGATTTTCCTAAGGTAGCAGGTGTAAATGGGGAATTTACATGGGGTGAAAATTCTCTTGCCAAAATTTTCACAAAATCCTCCAACTAAATTAATTAATTAATTGATTTAGGCTAATTAATCCCCATTACGTTACCCTCCAATATTTAGTTTTACTTTATCCCTTAATCATTGTCTATTTAATCATAGTCATTGAAATCGAGCACATGGATCACAATCTAAACTTGTCATCATGTGACAAGTATCCCTCCCACCTTTGTCCTCTCATATGTGAAAGGATGCAAAAGTCAACATAAGTTTTCATCTCATCCATCCATTTTATAATCTCTAAATCTTAGTCATTCACATAGGATATACCCTAGTGTTTCCCTAATCAAATTCTAAATCTTAGTTCTACCATCATGTTGTTCAAAGAGTTGATTGATTAGACAAAATAGGCCTTTCTTTGGAACAATTTTTAGAATTTGGAAAAAGGGTGTGCATGCACCCCAACTGCTATGATTTTTATGGTACCTATAGTGTAATAATTATTCTACAGTTTTTGTAAATAACTTCTTAAAATAGTTACACATCCATTTTTAATTTATTTTTTATAACAGCGATTGTGATAGTACTTAGAGTGTAAGGATTAGTCTTTAGTTTCTTAAAAGGGGAGATGATTGATCTTAGAGTGTAAAAATTAGTCTGTAGTTTCTTAAAAGAGGAGATGATTGATCTGATAATTCATAATTGAATGAAATGCATTTTTTAGATTTAAAAGTCCATAAATTATGTGATATCGTATCAACACACAAACAAAACATGAATTAATGCATGATTATTAATGTACCTTTTTTGAGGTCTTTTTTAATACCTCAACAAAAAGCGTATTGAAGTGGCATCATTTGATGATGTGAACCTCAACTTCAACTATAAGCAGGGATCTTATTATGTAAGCTACTGTAAAAAACTAAACTGTGATTTTAAATTACCATTTATTAATTTGAGAGGTACAAAATGAGAGTTCTCAACTATTAGGTAGGTCAAATTGAGTATGAATACATTTTCAAACAATACAAGATATTTTATTATTCCAACTGTACTTTTTACAAATTTGAAAATGACCCACTAATCAGACACTCTCATTCAATAAGTTTATGATTGTTTTTTTTTTTGGATACAATTTTAAAGATTTTATAATACCGGAAAAACTACTACATACAGAAAAGGATTGAATATTACTAGACTTGGCAACTTTGACACTAGGATACACTTTGTTGATTTATAATTTGAAAAGTAGTTAGCATTCTATTTTTTCAGACCATTACCTATAAAGGATAATTCAAAGCTTTCATATTCCATGTACTGTCACACTTGAATAGCTCTGAAATTTGACATTATATTTAAAAGCTTCCCTCAATAGTAAAATGTGCTTCAAATTTGTGGTTTGAGTTCAGAGTAGTACTATATCATCTAAGATTCTAGCCAATCATTATACGAACTTGATCATCTGCTAAAGGAAAATTTAACACCTGAAAAATATATAAACAATATATAGCTGCTGGTTGGTTGATTCTAACATCAACAGGATCATATTTTCCTGTAGGTACAAGTAAGATTTGGAATTTCAAAATTAATTAATGGTCAATACATTGATGCATTGTGCAAATATCAGTTGGACAAGCTAAGGATTTAACTATATACGAGGCTTGCATTAGCTCACTTGGTGAAAATAGTGCTAATTTTTTGAATTTACATTATTATAACTTGGAGTGATTTAATAATCCCCAAAGATTTTTTCAATTCAGACAACTTGAAACAGCATAGCATTACGCAGATTTTTAAGAAGTTTATACAATTGTCAAACCATGAGAACATACATTAGCTCTATCAGCATGCCCCAGTATAGATTTTTAACATGATCCCTTAATCAACTATAAATTTTTGTTATATTTTCATTAAATTCTTTACATAGTTTCCTAGAAAATATTAACACTCGAGTACAGTTGAATACTAAAAAAGAGTGACAATGCAGGGAAAAAGAGCTATACAAATGGAAGTTTCTGCAAATGGCCTCTAGTTCTTTATTGCGATAAGATACATACTTTATATTAATTGAAACAACTAGTTCAACCCAAACCTTAAATCGTATGGTAAACACACAATGATAATCTATTCAATCTAAGCTAAACAAGAAAGCCAGTGGAGTCTAATATAGGTGGAGTACAATTATTTTTTCCTATGAAAAGTACACTTGTTTAAAGATTATACTTCTAAAAAATAAGGGTTGCACTAAAACAGAGGAAAGCTTACCGTATACCAATTGTAATATTACTGCCTATAAAGGCATGGATGGTAAACTACTATTTAGCTAGAAAACTAACAATCAAAGCTAGAACAAAACAAAATGCTTCAACAGCCAGGAATAGTACTTGCTCATGGAGCCACAGATTGCATTAAATATTCAAGTTCTACTAATTTGACTACTGGGGGAACTGTCGGTTTCAACCAAAACACTTTGAGCCTGAAGTCGCAAGTATTCACAGATCTTTTTTCTATAGCACTCTTTTTCTTGTATACCACGCTCTTGATAAGGTTTCCATAAAAAACAAATTAATATATACTAAATATAAACATTTTGTATATATGGTTATAAGTAAAACACTAATTTTGTCATTTGCATACAAGTTTTTCATTCTCATAGCCAATTCTGTTCTGACTTGGTGCATTAGGATCCTTCCTAATCATTAGTTTCTTTTTCCACCTACATTCAATCTGATGTTCCATGACAGAGGCTTTGAGCTCATTAGTCATGCTATTCATAAAGGGAGATACAATTGAATGTTGTGGTAAAATGCTGGGAGGAATATGGTACAAAACATCCCTCATTTTCTCTATCCCAACTATCACATTAACAAGGTAACCATGCTCAAATTTTCTATCAATACAGCCAGTAACAATACTTCCAATAGATAATGTTGGGTAAACTGCATCAAAGTTGTATTTATGATTAAATTTATTAATATGCACAACTGTTTACAGTAATAATACAAAGGTTAGTCCCTAATCAATGAACTATTTAAAATATTCATTACAAGCAAGGACCTCCAAGTGCTTGGGTGCTGGATTAGAGGCAGAGACAAGAGATAAATAGGGGAATGCAAATGCAATCTTAACAGAAATAAAATACCCAAAATAGAGTAAAGCTTGTGCTTGTTCATTCATTCAAGAAATCATAAATATATAATAGATTCATAGAGCTTGAGCTCTTGATATGTTCATCAAAAAATAAAACACCAACTCCCCTGTTTTCTATTCGTAGCCTTCATACAGAAATACTACATACTGCTGTTGTATCTTCTTGTCTTTTTCTTTTTTCTTACCCATACAAAAAAAATAATACAAAGCTTCTTCTAGAAGCTACGTAAGAGCCCAGTCAAAAATGGAGGGAAAACAAAACATTGATTACAAAAATAAATGTTGATTTAATAGCCAGCAAGCAAAAATCTGTAGGTTTAGATTTGTCATTAAATTCAAATCAAAAGAAATCCTATACACAAGAAAAGAGAAATTATTGCTGGAAAAAATATATGGAGTAAGAGTAAATGAAGCAGTTGGGATTAGTTTCCAACACTCCCCCTTAATCACAACTGCCATCTACTATGCTCAAATTGTTTTGTTAATGCACAAAACTTTCTTTTCCCAACGCTGTGGTGAAGATGTTAGCAAATTTATCTTGTGACCTGCAATGTTCCAAAATGTTTTCTCCATTGTTGATCAACTCCCTAATGAAATGATACCTTGTGTTTATATGCTTGCTCCTTTTATGAAAGACTGGGTTCTTAGATAGTGCTATGGCTAAGTTGTTGTCACAATATATTTTTGTTGCCTCTTCTTGTCCATACCTCAATTCTTTTAGCATTCTTCTCATCCATACCACTTGACACGCTACCCCTGTAGCTGCTACATACTTTGATTCAGCTGATGAAAGAGTGACTATTTGTTGTTTCTTTGATGCCCAAGATACTACACCTGATCCAAAGTGAAAAACATAACCGGAAGTGCTCTTCCTATCATCTATACCTCCGGCACAATCACTGTCAGTGTATCCTATCAACTTGAAATCATGTGTCTTTGAGTAAAGAATTCCATAGTTCCTTGTTCCACTAATATATTTCAAAATTCTTTTTCCAGCTTGCCAATGAGAAAATTTTGGAGATTCCATGAACCTTGAAATGAGACTAACTCCAAACATTATATCCGGTCTTGTGGCTATCAAATACATAAGACTACCAACAAGTTTTTTGTACAAGGTTGGATTTACATCTACTCCTTTGTCATCTTTGCTCAATTTCAGACCTATCACTATTGGTGTTGGGGCTGATTTTCAATTCATCATATTAAACCTCTTCAAGATATCATTTGCATACTTAGATTTTGAGAAGAATATACCTTTCTCAATTTGACTTACTTCAATGCCAAGAAAATACTTCACTAAACCCAAATCAGTCATCTCAAATTCTTTCTTCATAGCTGATTTGAACATGTCAATTGATAAATCACTGGTAAATATCAAGTAATCAACATACAAGCATACAATTATGATCTCACCTTGCTCATTCATGTTGGTATACAATGTAGGCTCACTACTACACCTATTGAATCCATTTTGCAAAAGGTAAGAATCAATTCTACTATACCATGCCCTTGGAGCTTGTTTAAGTCCATAGAGTGCCTTCTTGAGTTTGTAAACCTTGTTTTCATATCCCAAAATCTCATACCCAAGTGGCTACTCCACATAGACCTCTTCTTCTAATATGCCATTTAAAAAAGCTGATTTCACATCCATTTGATATACTTCCCACTTGTTTTGAGCTGCTATGGCTAGTATTGTTTTCACAGTGTTTAGACGGGCTACCGGTGCAAATGTCTCATTGTAGTCTATCCTAGGTTGTTGTGAATAACCTTTTGCTACAAGCCTTGCCTTGTGTCTTTGAACATCATAATTTGCATTCAATTTTTTCTTGTAAACCCACTTCACTCCTATCACTTCTTTTCCTTGTGGAAGATTCACTAACTCCCATGTTTGATTCTTTTCAATAGCATCTATTTCTTCATCCATTGCATGCACCCATTTCTCTTCTTTAATAGCATCTTCAAAATGAATTGGATCTTCAACAAGCGAATATAAAGCAAAAAGAGAGGGCCAACCTGCATTATTTTCACCTTCACTATACTCATAAATGTCTCTTAAACTTCTGATTTTCCATCTCCTTAAGCTTGCTAGTGTGGGGTTTGACATGTCACTTGAACTTGCTAAATGTGGACTTGCTAGTCTTGCACTTGAAATCCCTATTGTAGATGGTGTTTGCTGTCCTATTATTGCTGCTCTTACATTTGATGATGGCGTCACTTGTGGACCAAATGGTTGAACTTGAATGGGTGTGGAAGGAGTCACATTTGATGGAGCATTAGCTGGTACAAAAACTTCATTATCTTCTTGTGGTATGCTTGGTGATATGTTGATTGTTTTCTCTATACTTCCATCCCATGCTTCCTCTTCTATAAACTACACATCTCTGCTAATTATAGCCTTTTTTCTAATTGGGTTATACACTTGTAAGCCTTTGATTCATCACTATATCCCACAAATATACATTTTTCTCCTTTGTTGTCTAATTTTCTCCTCAATTCATCTAGTACATGTGCGTATGCAACACATCCAAGCACTCTCATATGAGCAACATTGTATTTTCTTCCACTCCATGCTTCTTCCAGAATCATATTCTTGACACTTCCTGTTGGACATCTATTCATAATATAGGCTACACATGATATAGCTTCAGCCCAATATTTATTTGACAAATGTTTGGCTTTCAACATGCTTCTAGCCATTTCCATGATTGTCCTATTTTTCCTTTCAGCTACCCCATTTTGTTGAGGTGTGTATCTAGTTGTGAGCTGCTTGTGAATTCCATGTTGCTTGCAAAGTATTAGAAGATCATTTGAGATGTATTCGCCACCTCTATCTGTTCTCAATGCTTTGATGTAATGACCACTTTGTTTCTCAACAAGAGCTTTGAATTGGCAAAAAATTTCAAGCACCTCACTCTTATGCTTTAGAAAGTAAACCCATGTTTTTCTTGAGTAATCATCAATGAATGTCAAAAAATAGAAACTACCACCTATTGAAGGTGTTTGCATTGGCCCGCACAAATCTGAATGAATGATCTCGAAAGGTGCCTTAGCTCTCATTGACATACCTATTGGAAAAGATTCTCTATGTTTCTTTCCTAAAATGCACCCTTCACAAACTTTTTCCAATTTCTCTATTAGAGGCAATCCCTTGACCATGCTTTTCCTATGAAGCAAATTTAGTGCTGCAAAGTTTAAATGCCCAAATCTTAGATGCTAAAGTCAATTTTCATCTTTAATTTCTGCTTGAAAGATCACTTGAGTGATTGTTGTAGTTTTCTCTTTACCCACTTGTGGAGACATTGAGTGATGTGCTTGAGCATAATCTACACTCAAATCTGATTTTATCCTTAGGGGAAACATCCTATTATTGGTCATTTGAACCTTGGCAATGAGCTGATTGCTAGGAAGTTTGTCTAAAATTGTGCACTCTCCATTTTTGAAAAATACTCTATACCCTTTTTGAACAAGTTTCTTAATGCTCATTAAATTGTGTCTTAAACCGGGAACAAAATAAACATCAATTATATATTTCTTCTCCCCATTCTTGGTTAGAATATTGATGTTCCCTTTTCCTTTGACTTCTACTTTGTTGTCATTTCCCAATGTACATATGATTTTACACTCTCATCCAAACTAGAAAACATTTCCAAATTCCCTGTCATATGATTGCTACAACCCGAGTCTAAAAACCATACATCTTTATCATTTGATTGTGCAACATTGCAAGCCAAAAACATAGTGCTTTGTTCTAGTTTTTTATTTTGGTTTTCTTTTGTGAAATTTGCATTTTGCTGTCTAGAGTCATATTGTTTCTTTCTACATTCACTCAAATAATGTCCATACTTTTTGCAATAGTGACATTGGAATTGAGATTTATCATACCTTTTCCTTGAAGCTGATTTTGAGTTGGGTTATATCTGCTACCTCTTCCATTTGAGCTTGATGGGCTGCTTCTTCCACCTCTATGAGAACTTCCTCTACCTCTGAAATTTGTTCTTCCTCTACCTCTATCGTGGTTGATTGTAACTTGTGAATTGAATGCATGCTCCATAGATGTACTTGTTGACCTGCTCTACCTATGTTCATGTGAAATAAGAGATCCATGGAGCTCATCAACTGAAAAATGAGAGAGGTCCTTTGTTTCCTCTATAGTCACAGTAATGGTTTCAAACCTTGTGGGTAAACTCCTTAAAATATTTTCAACAACCCTCCTATCTTCAAGTGTCTCACCATGCGATCTAATATGATTTACCAGTCCAATGATTTGGGTGAAGAATGAATCTACTGTTTCATTGTCCTTCATCTACATTGCTTCAAACTCCCTTCTTAGTATTTATAATTTAGGTGTCCTAACTTTTTCCATACCTTGATATGTTGTTTGAAGTATATCCCATGCTTGTTTGGAACTTTTTGCTCCTGAAATCCTTGGGAAAATACTCTCATGCACTCCTTGGAGGATGAAGAAACAGGATTTTGAATCCTTCTTCATATTCTCTTTCAATAAATCCTTCTTTACTTGAGTCAATGCATTATATGTTGGTGCATCAGCTGGTTCTGGAAAACCATTCTCTACTAAATCCCATAAATATTGTGAGGAAAACACTACCCTCATGGTGATTGCACAATAATCATAGTTCTTCCCATTAAATTGTGGAATCTGTGGGTTTTTCAAGCTTGTGCTTGCTGCCATTGTTCACTATGTATACCTTAGCTCTTTGAAAACCCACTCTAAAAGCTTTTCTTGAAGATGATACCTTCAGTTTTGCTTAAAAATTTCTTTGAGCAACCTTTGGCTCTGATACCACATGCTGGATTAGAGGCAGAGACAAGAGATAAATAGGGGAATGCAAATGAAATCTTAACAGAAATAAAATACCGAAAATAGATTAAATCTTGTGCTTGTTCATTCATTCAAGAAATCATAAAGATATAACAGATTCACAGAGCTTGACCTCTTGATATGTTCATGAGAAAATAAAACACCAACTCCCCTATTTTCTATTCATAGCCTTCATACATAAATATTACATACTGCTGTTCTATCTTCTCATCTTTTTCTTTTTTCTTACCCATACAAAAAAACAATACAAAGCTTCTTCTAGAAGCTATGTAAGAGTCCAGCAAAAAATGGAGGGAAAACAAAAACATTGATTACAAAAATAAATGTTGATTTAATAGCTAGCAAGCAAAAATATGTAGGTTTAGATTTGTCATTAAATTCAAATCAAAAGCAATCCTATATGCAAGAAAAGAGAAATGATTGCTGGAAAAAATATATGGAGGAAGAGTAAATGTAGCAGTTGAGATTAGTTTCCAACACTGTGCAAAATCACTCTTCTGCTTTTTCATATCTACATATCTAGAAAACAACTCGCCACATTGGAACAGAATTTTACGAGGGCCAGTTGTTTTCTGGATACATGGAAGAAGCACGAATATCACTCCAGATATTAAACAAGTGAGTGATTTGGCTGGGAAAATGGAGGAGAAGCAACAGGCTTAGATCTAGCTATCCAGATAGTTCTACCATTTTGTAGTGCTATCAGGCTCAGATCTGGCATTCCAGATAGGAGAAGAAACTACTTAAAGAAAGAATTTGAAGGGATGGAAGATAAATATGGGAAGGAACTTGGAAAGATGGTAGATAACCCTAATAGCATACCTCGACAGAGACACACAGTACCATTGGATCTTGAGGGTACTAGAGTAGTTTCATGGATGGTCTTGATAAATCAATCCCAACAGCAAAATGATTGTGATGACTCCCTAGATGATTTAGAGTTGGATGAAGCCGACCACAGTGAATTCTACATGAAAGGGAGAGAGGTGATGCAATGTAGGGGACTTGATGGAGAGTGAAACTCTGAGAGGCTTCATGAATAATGTAGCTAAAAGGCAAGCCATCGCTAGAGGGCTATTGTTACAAAGTTAAATTGTAGGAACAATGATTAACATTTTACTTCAATGTTTATGTTGAAATGCTTTAGATTCATAGAGCTGAATTCAATCGTATAATCTTGATTTTAATTAGTAAAGTTGTGATGCAATTTGACCTAATATACTCAGTTATTTCTGACTTTTCTCTTTGGATGGTTTTTTTTTGTTAAATTTGTTTCATGGTTTGGTGGTTCAACTAGCTCTTGATATTGTTTCTATAGGTTTGCAGTCATTTACAATGGTACTACTAGTCAACAATTCTAGAAAGTTTGTAGTTAGTGTTTCACATAAGGAATTAAAAAATAAAATAAAATGTGGTGAATATGGAATCCCCTTCCTATGCACAAGGAGATTTTAGAAGATATTTTCAATGCTGGAAAGTCCCAATAGGAAAGAAACCAATATCTTCTACTGGTTCCAAGAGAAAAAAGGATGAACAAGGAGAAAAAGATAGTAAGATTCTGAAAGTAGTTGTGCACCCACCAGCGGAGAAGGTTCAATATCTCCAATGCTTCCATTTGCTTCATTTCCCTAACAGACAAATAGAACCAATTGTGCTCCAAGCCTCAACTTGGTCACCACGGTAGAATTACTACAGAATGACAACACTATCATTCATTTCCTTGTGTAAGATATTTATAGACTAATCTCAAGAAAATAGGAAAGACCTACTCTAACTACTCAACCAATACACAAAGAATGATAAATACATCATAAGTTGGAGTAGGTCTTTCCCATTTTCTTGAGATTGGTCCATAAATATCTTACACAAGGAAATGAATGACAGTGTTGTCATTCTATAGTGATTCTACCATGGTGACCAAGTTGGGGCATGGAGCACAATTGGTTCCATTAGTCTGTTCAGAAAATGAAGCAGATGGAAGCATCAGGGATGATGAAGCTTCCCCACTAGTGGGCACGGAACTACTTTTAGAATCTGATAGTTGTTTTCTCCTGGTTTATCCTTTTTCCTTTCCGAACAAGTAGAAGATATCAGTTTCTTCCCTATTAGGACTTTCCAACATTGAAAATATCTTCTAAAATCTCCTTCAGCACAGGAAGGAGATTCCATCTTGACCACATTTTATTTTATTTTTGAAGTCCTTACATGAAACACTAACTATGAACTTTCTAGAGTACCATTGTAAACAACTGCAAAACTATAGAAACAATATCAAGAGCTAGTTGAACAACCAAACCATGAAACAAATTTATCAAGCAAGAACCATCCAAAGAGAAAATTTAAAGAAATAACACAGTAACAATAAATGCTAGAGATTGACATAATCATGTAGAGAGACTCAAAATGAACTTCAACTAAGTATATTAAATCAAACTGCAGCATAGCTTTACTAATTAAAATCAAGATTATACGATTGAATTCAGCTCTACGAATTGAAGCATTTCAACATAAACATTGAAGTACAATGTTAGTGATTGTTCCTACAATTTAACTTTGTAGCAATATCCCTCTAGCGGCAGCATGTCGTTTAGCTACATTGTTCCTGAAAACCCTTAGAGTTGCATTCTCCACCAAGTCCCCTACATTGCATCAGCTCTCCCCCTTTCATGCAGAATTCGTTGTGGTCGGCTTCATCTAACTCCGAATCATCTAGGGAGCCATCACAATCATTCTGTTGTTGGGATTGATTTATCAAGAACGTCCATGAAACTACTGTAGTACACTTAGGATCCAATGGTACCATGTGTCTCTATTGAGGTATGCTATTAGGGTTCTCTGCCATCTTTCGAAGTTCCCTCCCAGATTTGTCTTACATCCCTTCAACTTCCTTCTCAAATTTATCTTGAATCCCTTCAACTTCTTTCTCTAAGTGGATTCTTCTCCTATTTGGAATGCAAGATCTGAGCCTACTGCTTCTCCTCCATTTTCCCGACCAACTCGCTCACTTGTTTATTATCTGGAATGATATTCGTGCTTCTTCCACGTATCCAAAAAACACCATGCACAATTATATGTTCTAAAGTGAATATTGAACATGAAAGCTTAACTATATAAGAAGAAAATGAGTATGCATAAATCTTGGTTGTGTTGGAGAAAATTGGTAGATGCATGGCATAATCAATGTTAATTGTGTCAGATATTGTGCTAATAATTAATGTCTGATATCCGAAAATACAATTATTATGAGAAAGTAAAAGTTTTGAAATTATTTACTTTATTTTAAAATATTTACATGATGATTTAAAAATATATATTCCTACTAGAACATGACATTAAAGCATTGATGAGGTTAAAAGTAAAATATATTAAATTTATCAAATTTAAATATATTTAATTTATTCTCTCAAAATTTCAATTATTATATGGTAACAAACTAATCAAACTTATTACTCCAAACTATTTATCAAGGTTCAATTGCATTATTACAACTTAGGTGAGGTTTAATCATTTTTTGTTACAATATATTTAATATTAACTTAGGTGAATACTTCTTCTCCAAAAATATTATATGTAGATATATAACTAGAATAATATCCAAATAAAATTGAACAAAAATGAACTTACTAGAATCTTCTACTGCATGTATTTTACAAAGTATAGGTATATGAAATATTTTTTTGAGCTAAAATAAATGAGTACTTTAATATTTTCCATGATGGTCTCTGAAATATATGGCATTTTTATCTCCAGTACAAATGCCTCTTCTTGTAATGGGGCTACAGAAGAAAAAGCACAAAAGGGACAGAAATTTGAGCCAATATTATATTCACAATCTCACACAGTTCACAACATAGAGGATCCATATTGGATTAAAGCATAAGAAGCTTGTTGTAATTGCTAGTGTGCCAGACCACCAAATGAAAACACTTCTAGTGTCACACTATTTAAGAGCATGAATTGATTTAGAATATACCCTATGTTTATTTAAATGTCAGACAATCATGTGAAAATCTAGTGCCAATCTTGCTTGAGATAATGCATTTAAATAAGCTCCACTTGCACTTTTCAAATTCAATATGTTTGAGTAGAAACAGTTTTAGTCTATCTTTTAACCTTGAATCAAGAAACTAAAGAAACAAGTTCCCAATTTACTTCATAACAGAATAAGGTGATTGATAAAATAAGTTCACAGTTGGGTCCAATGCTTTAGGGTTAATTACTTCATAAAATTATCACCTCATTTGCTTTTACCAATTTTTGCATTTCCTGACAAAAGTGTGACCAATAGTTTCAATACAGAAGCTATGTGAACAATTACAGATGACAATCACAGAAGGCTTTGTTTTTCTACAATGTCATATTAACTTGCTTCACCCATGATGTTTTTTCTTCAAAACACTATTCAATATATCATTTCTTTTAAAACTAGTTCCAATAACCTTTAGAACAAGGCAAGTGACAGTGTGAAACCACAATGGCAAATGTCAATCAGTAATTCCATACTTGGTGTCTAGAAAATAATTAATTCAATGGCTAAGCTCACAATGTCCAATTGCAAGAGTAGGATAAGATTTATTTCACACACAATCTACTAAATTGACCATCTAATTGCACTTCTTAAATGTTGGCAATTACAACAGAACCACCTCAACATAAATGCAAATGCAATTCAGCCCAGTTCAGCCTCTTCCATAAAATATCAACTTATGATAGTTTCTGAATTCACAGATACGCAAAAGTAACATATCAAAGAGGTGAATTCAAGGCTGATTGAACAGAACCTACAATCAAGGACAGTCTACCATCTAGCCATGAAAAATAGCTATGTTATCCGATCTTCTAAGGTGCTGACAGGATTTGGTTACACTTTGAACTGGATCCATGATCTAGTTTGGTCCACCTGCAAATGTACACATGATTCAGATCAGGGGAGAGAGGTTCATCTGGGACAAACCCAAGGAGATTCCAAGCAGCCAGCTAAGCCCATCCAACTTTTTATTTCTTTATTGTGTTTTTAATTTTTCCACCTTTGACTTTACCTTTTAAAAATTTATGAAAGTGGTGTGCCATGAAGCTCTGTGGTTTTGAAGGTTTTCAATTAAGCTCAGTGCCAGGGGCTCTACGCCTCAATCCCACTATGTATCAATGATTGGAAACACATCAGGGTTACCACCCCTGAACCCCATGAGGGGGTTAGGGGGTTATGCTTTTAATGACATTAGAGTTTATGGTAATTTTGTTGATTATATTATGCTATATGGTTTTCTAAACTTTATTCTTGCTTTTAGTATATATATATATGTATATATATGTATGTGATTTTTTCGATCCACACCTTTGACTTTACCTTTCAAAAATTTATGAAAATGATGTGTGTCATGAATTTTTGTGGTTTTGAGGGTCTTCATTTAAGCTCAGTGGCAAGGGCTCTACCCCTCGACCCCACCATTTATCATGATTGGAAATACATCAGGGGTAACACCCTAAACCCCATGAGTGGTTAGGGGATTATGCTTTTAATGACATTAGAGTTTATGGTAATTTTGTTGATTATGTTATGCTATATGGTATTCTAAACTTTATTCCTACTTTTAGGCTACAAATGTGTGTATATATACATAAAAGATTTTTACATGTTTTTGTGTGAATGAATCCAACTAGAAAATGTTTGTTGGACCCACAAACCTAAACTAGTATCTGTACGAGAACCAATAACTTAAAAAAATAAATAAGAGAGTTAAATATTCCACCAGTCTCAAAAGCTATATTTAACCTCTAAGCCTTCCAATAAACACATTAGACATCTTATGTTACAAGCTCTCATGTTAACAAGGAAATTAACAAAAAAAATTAGAAGGACAAGCTAAATGGTTCCTTCTGTCCAACTTCATTATAAACCCTGCTTTATGATCTCCATCTGGAATGTTATCCCTCAATCCCTTGAATTTTGAGAGTGCCTCATCATTTTCAAATGTATCAAGAACTGGTGGTCCTCATTGGTCGTTGTTGATGAGTTGGGGATATATTAAGTAGATTTCATGGTCTTGGTGGTTTGGTTCAAAGGATAGGGTGCTAATCATACATAGGGTGGTGTCCTCAAATAACCTAGGTAGATCGGTCATGGTATCTTCATCATCACTATTGCTATAGACATTGGTTATATCAAAGGTATAGTTGTCTAGGACATGGCCTGTAGATACTGGTAATCATAGTTTTACTATTGTTGGCTGACGAGGTTTATTAACCACTCTAACCGGAGGACTTTAGCCACGTATGGTTATACTCAAAGGGGTACATCCAAGGCCAAGATTTATTATTGGTCGCATCTCTTGAATGATAGGTACTATGATCCCATTGTTAGTTTTTCCAAGTCTTTTGTTTCTGTCATAGCCCATTGCAAGCATCATTTGCAAACCCTTGCTTCTGTCATCCATTGGTAATTCAGGTGCTAGTCTTTCATCCTAATAAAGCATATGTGATGGATCTTCCTCAATAAATTCTCATCCAAGATCTCCCCATCTTGTGAAGGTGGGATAGTTTTCAAGAGGCGTTTGGGATGTGGAAGCTTCATTTCTTTGTAGACATCCCCATGATCTAGCAGATTGTGGTAACTCTCCTACCACAAAAGCATTGTTAAGGAGCTTGTAGCTTCCACAACCATCATCCTAGATGATAAGCTTGATTTTAGAGATGGTGGGGATGGTAGGAGTGGTGGGTGTCTTTGTCACATAAGTGGATGCGAGGGTGGAGGGGTCGATGTATTGTGTGGATGGGCCCTCATTATTTTTTGGTACTTGGGGGATTTTGTAATATTTTGCTTCAATATTTTTGCAGTATGAAAAAGGTTTAGGATCTCCATGGATGGTAACTTCTTGTCCTTTATGTGTAAATTTCACACATTGGTGGAAGGTTGATGCTATTGCCTTCATCGCATGAATCCATGGACATCCTAGGAGGATGTTATATGGAAAATCAAGGTCCAAGACCTGACAAGTGGTTTCCATGAGAGTTGGCCCTACTTGGATAGGGAGTTTAATCCTACCTTGAGACACTCTTTCTTGATCATCATATGCTCTTATTGTGATTCCTTTCCCTTTGTCAATGGAATCTTCTAATATTTTCAATTGCTTGATGAGACCAAGAGAACATATATTCAAACCCACACCTCCATCCACTAGGACCCTTTTGATTTTTCTCTTATTTACAATGGCTTCCAAGTGAAGTGAACGGTTGTGAGATGGTTGGGTAGGGTAATATTGGTCAGAGAATGTAATAAGATTAGGCGTTATGATATTTATGACCATAGCTTGGAATTGCTCCGCATCGAGATTTGTGGGGATAGTTGATGAGGTTAATCCTTCCTCAAGGACCTTTTTATGAGTTGATGATATTTTTAACAACTCCATGATGGAGATGTGTGCTAGAATTCTCTTAAGTTGGTCTACAACATTGTAACCATGTGGAATAGATCTAGATTAAGGGACTCTATTTGGTTGGGATGATCCTGTGATGGTGACTTTGTTGCATCTTGTGGTGACTCTACAATCTTCGGCATGGGCGCCCTTGATGGTGATGACCATGTAGTCTTCATTTAGGGAGGCAATGACTGATTCATAAATATGATTTACACTACCCTTCCCTTTGTCATTTTTATTCCCTTTGTTTTCATGATTCGACATCAGATTCGTGTATATCTTAAGATCCTGAATTCCCATAGGTTGTTCCACGTTTATGATTTTCTTATCAATGAGATCTGGGATGATGTTTTTGAGTCTCATACAACTATTTGTGGTGTGGCCTTTGATTTTATTAAATTCAAAAAGTTGATTCTCATTATACCAAGGAGGTTTGACATCGGGTTCTTGGTAATTCTCAAATGTAGGAGGCTGGATGAGTTTTTTGTCTATCAACTTTTTCATGATGTCCTCAAGTGGTTCCCCCAAAATGGTGTATTTTCATTTGGGATAAATTTTGCGTTGGGGTGATCATCTTTAGTCATTGATATTATTCATGGTTGGATTTTTTTTTGGTTGGTATGTTATGTGATGAGTGTTTTGGTGTTGTGATTGGATTTGCGGTGTGGGTGCATTTTGGCGAGGACCACTAATGACTACCTTGACATCGATGACACCATCATTAGTAATGTTTTTTCTTCTTTCCCATGTATGAGGTTTATCATTGTAATTGGATTGTGGGTGATTATTTTGTTTTTCATGGTATGATGTTGATTATGTGGGTTGAGTCATGAGGGCTCTTTCGATGCTAAGCACCTTGGGGATCAATTGATCATATGTGGTGATGCCCTGAACCTTGAGATGAAATTCTAAGTGGCATTCAAGGTTGGCTATGATGGTGCAAACCTATTGTTCTTTTGGCATGTTCCACTTGCTCTGATTGGCCTTGGATCACCATCATTGAAGGAATGAAGCGAAAGATTCACCCTTTCCTTGTTTTAGAGCTGAGAGTTCTTCGAGACTAACATCCATTGCAATGTTGCATGCATAATTTTTAATGAATGCATCCCTAATTTCATGGAATGTTCTAATGCTTGAAGGTAAGCAAGAGAACCATTCTATAGCGGGGCCTGCCAAGCTCCTAGGGAATAGTCACATTAGATAAGCATCGTCATATGTGACCTCCATGTAATGAACCTGGAATTCCCTGATGTGATCTTTAGGGTTTCCCATCCCTTGATATTTGTCAAATTTGGGGATTTCAAATCCCTTAGGGAATGGTTTCATCTCTATGCTCCTATCAAATGGATAGGGACACAATTTACTTGGTGTTTGTGTTGTTCACCTGGATTGCAGATCGAGCACTTGTTGTGAAAGCAACCTGATTTGTGTCGTCACATCATTTTGTGGATCAAGGGGTGGGATGAAGGTATTTTGGGGTGTTTCAATCATGGGTTGGATGGGTGGGTTGGTCGGTGTGTTGTTTGATGGTGTTTGTATGTTTTGCTAAGTGAGGTAGGCTTCCACCTGCTTTTGTATGAACAATGTTTGTTGATCTTGTTGTTGTTGCACTAGGATTTGTGCTTGTTGTTGTTCCAACAATGCTTGTTGTTGTGCTTTTTTTTTCCCAATAATGCTTGTAATTGGGCTTCCAATTCTTCTACTTCTTGCTACTCTTGATATTGCTTTATTGCTTGTTGATATGCTTGCAATTGAGTTGCTTTTCTTTGTGCAAGA
Organism: Sequoia sempervirens; assembly: GCA_007258455.2. Taxonomy (NCBI): domain Eukaryota; kingdom Viridiplantae; phylum Streptophyta; class Pinopsida; order Cupressales; family Cupressaceae; genus Sequoia; species Sequoia sempervirens. The sequence goes on from VDFB02000008.1 coordinate 47,494,175, forward strand.
AGTTGTGCGTGTGCTTGTTGTGCCTGATATTGAGCTTGCGCTTGAGCTTGCAATTGTGCAAATTGTGCTTGCACTGCTTGTTGTTGCAATAGAAGTTTTTCTTGAGTGGCCTTTTGTGCTTGCAATGCTTGAGCAACTTCTTGTTGTTGTTATTGCAATAGAGCTTGGGATTGTGTGGCTTGTTACATTTTCAATGCGGCGTGGGCTACTTGGGCTACTTGCACATCTTGTGCAGCTTGTTGAGCAGCTATGTATATGGATTTTACTTTTTGCACTTGTTAGTATCCTCTTTGGAAAGAAACTTGCAATGTTGCATTGTATTGACTTGATGTGGTGGAAGTTGGTGGTGGTGGGTTCAGAATGCCATTTGTGGTAGTAGTGAATGGTGTGTTATGTTGATTATTTGATTGGTGGATGGTATTGTTGATGTGGTGGTCTGAGTGATAAGTGGCATTGTTGATGGGATTGGTCCTTGAGAGACCATGTTTTGCAATGTTAAGGGGGTGTTTGATGATGTTGCAATCACTTGTGCATTTGTCATTTGTTGTTGTGATGTCGATGACAAATTTTGAGCATTTTGCATAATGCTTTGATTGATGCTTGGGATGTTGGTTTGGTTGATAGTTGGTAGGGGGAAGCCCTAAGCCAAGAAATGGTGTGGATGATAATGGAAATGGTGGAAGAGGTGGAAAGGTGGGGGGTGCGAGTTCTTGTGAAAATGTTGTGGTGTTAAAGATGCCCCTTGGTTCGAACATGTCTCCTTCCTCTTGAGAATTTGTGAGGAGAGAGGTTTGAGGTGTTGTGCGAAAAAATGTTGATGATGGATAGTGATGGAAAGTGAGAGGAACATTCATATGTAATGGGTTTTCAAGTATGGTTTGTTCCAAGGTGGTATTTGCATCCAAGTTTTGATTATTAGCAAGGGGGTGTGTTTGAATAGCATTGAGAAATGCATTTCCCTTATTAACGTTAGGTTGGGTTGGAGCAAGAGATGTCATGATTTTCAAAATGTTTTGAGTGATATTTTGGGATGGGGGTGTGGATGGAATGGTGGATGTGATTGGAGGAAAAGATATCTCCACTATGGTGCTCATGTCAAAATTTGAAGCAAATTTTGCCCCTTGCTTTGCTAGTTCAAGCATGTATAATGAAGGGTTAAGCCTCACCATGATATTGACAATCTTATGGTTTTTTGGATTTTGAAGCATTTCAGTTATTTCATCGTGAGACATCCCAAAGGGTAGGTCCTCTCCTTGGGCTTCTTCTTGTGAGTTTTGCAATGATGTTGGAAGGTTAATTGTGAGATTTCCAAGCCCAATGGGATTCATTTCAGGAGTTTTTTTACTTAAATCACTTGAAGCAGGTGTTTCTTTGTTGGCTTCCATGCTCTTCCTGTATTGAGATCTAGTTTGAACCATAAAAAAGGAACAATTTTTTAAGAATGGGAGATGAATCTCTTGGTTCTTTGAATTGATCTTTATTTGATGCCTCAAAGTGGAAAATTCTAGGATAACTTGAGGATCGAAAGGTGATATGATGATGATGTAAGGGATGGATGATGTGGATGTTATGATCTTTTGATAAATCTTGAAGGAGATGCTAGGATTTTGGGACTTTCGGATATGTTGTAGATTTTGATTTTGGGATTTGTCCTTGATTGATTTTGATTTTGATTTGGATCTTTGAACAAATAGACCCTAGGATGTTTGGATGATTATCTAAGGGATAGATTTGATCAAAGGATGATAATTTGAATATGTGTAGGAAGAAGGATACATCTATCCACACCTATCCAAACAAGATGATAGCTTCACTAAGCATATGAAGAAGATTCATCTACATATACTATGTTAAACAAGATGATTTTTATAACTTTGACTATGCATATGAAAAAGGATGCATCTACACATACCTAGCCAAACGTGATTTTGATAAAGTTTTCAAGGATTTAGTCTCAATGATTTTGGTGATTTTTTATTTTTCCAAAAAGCCTAGTATTAAGGATGATTTCAAGATTTTCCAAAAGGTGATTGTGAGATGGTGTTCATTTTGATGTTTTTAAGGATCGATGTAAAACATTTTGATTTGCTTTGATCCTAAGATGAACCTAAAAAAGACACTTTATTTTCCTAGACCAAGGTATTGAAGAACAAGCTTTTCTCTAAACAAGATGTTCAAACTCTCTGAAAAGATTTGGTTTTTGGTGTAAATAGAATGAAAAGATTTGATTCTTTTTATGAGAGAAGTGCATATTCCTTTTTAGATGAGATTACTTTGAATAAGAGATTACAAAACACAAAAAACACATGTTCATTTTAAGCCTCAAAGCAATGATGAACTCATTTTAAAGCACCAAACAAAATATGAGTTACCCTAAAATAGAAAATTAAGGCATATAACAAACCCTCCAAGCATTTTGAAATGTTCGTTTTAAAAACCAAAGGTGAGTTATCATGAAATAGAAAATTAAAGTAGGTGATGGAAGATCAAAGCATTTAAGAACACTTTTTTAGGTTTCAATTTCGATGCTTGAATCTTTAATTATGATTTTTTCTTCATTTCTGGTCCAACTCCAATGTTTGATTTCAACCTTCACCTTTGTTGTCCTTTGTTACCCTTCATTTGTACCTCCTTCGTTAGTCTTTGTACCTTTTCCTTGTACCTTCTTTTTCCTTTCATTATCCTATTAAACAAAAAGACAATCAGGTGAGATTTAAAACCTTAAATTTATTTTAATCAAACAAAAACATGATTTCTATTTGAAAGAACAAATGATTTGGATGAACATAATGACAAAAGCATTTATAAGTGGGCCATATATCGATTTCATGAAGAAATCACCATACTTGTTAGATTCACTTTTTCCTCCACCTAAGTTTTCTCTACTTACTCTACGTCACTAGAGGCATTGAGTCAATAAGTCAAAACACAATGAATAAATATTTCAATAACATCATCATAGGCTCAAATATTTACTAATAATAAATGTGATAATATAAATTTATGACATTTATTAGAAGATCAATAAATTGTAAGTATAATGACTCAATATAAGAAGATATCGAATGCACTAATGAAGCCTTCCTCTGTTCGAACACCTCACAAGAGTAAAGCTACAGAAAGATTTCAAATCACAAGCAATTAGTTGTACAAAGAATACATAGGAAAAGTGATGCGCAGCCACTTGGACACAAAGCATTTATAAATATAGTTAGAGCTCTAGCATTGGCATTGGTGACAGGAAAATCGATAGCAAGAAAGATTTCTTTTTATCATCTATGCATTGAAGGATTCAATTCTCTCTAAATCTTAGAGCAGTCACTAAACACTGTCCAATAGTGAATTCCTTTCCAACAATAAAACAACTCTATGCTTTGCTTAAAACTACTAACAAAGAGGAAATAGTTAATGCAGCAAAGTGTGAGACAAGAAGCACGTGGCAGACTAAAATGCTTTTAGCGAAGTAGCTGTAAACTTGCTACACATTCATAGATAGTGTGACTCTTCCAACTTTAGCGACGCTCTTCTAAAATAGGAGACCACATTCAAAACCTCTTGGATCTTAAATCGACATCCATGTGCATCAACTCCCAATAGCCTATTTATAGTAGTAGGCGTAATCTACAGGTTGTGACAGATTTCGTAATCAAGTTGTGAAAAAAAAACAAATCAATATTAGGCGTGATCCTTTGAAGTCATTGTCAGTCTCTCCCTATCATATTAAAAGCAAACGTTAAACTTTTAAAGTGTTGATCATCAAATAGTTAGGCCAATTCCTTGCTACACAAACCAGTCACATCAAGAATAAATATGACATGAGCAAGCATCAATAGCTTAAGAAAAAGAAAGATACTCTATTCTTGCTGAGCTTCAAAGGTACTATAGTAGATTTTTAGAAAATAACTAAATGCATTGAGAATTTGAAGATTTCCCAACTATCATTTGTTCTCACAAATTTCCATCTATACGCCTTTGAAAAAAATAGAAGTTTCTTTTGGACGAATGCTCTAAAATAGAAAAGATAGATCAATGTGAGGAAAAACAAACAGAAATAAAAAGAAAAAATGGTCGTAACTATACCAACGCCGTATATATGTATATATAGTTTCAAAATGAATTTAAGGAAATAGTGGATGATGCTTTAAATAGTGATATTAAATGTTGAAGGGTGTGTTTTAAATTCTTTATATGGATGACATTTCCTCATGAGATTCCTTCTTTTTTTATTTCTTTTAAATACAGAGTCAGCTTCATATAATGATAGAACTTTGAAAATTTTCAAGGTATTATGAAAGATATTGGTCATGAATACCTAGAAAACAAGGAATCCACACATGCTCTATCTTGCTTTAAAGAAATGACAATCAACTTTTAAGAAAAAGCAGGGAAATGTGCATCTACCCTTTTATCCTTGTATTGAAGAAAATATAGACAAACAGATATATCAGAAACCTTGAAGAAATAAAAATGCCAAGAGTATAAATTCTCTAAACTCCATATGAAAATAAAATTTGTGAATCATATAAGGAAAATAAGAATGAAATGCATTGATTATGCCCTCCTTGTAGTGCCACATGTAAGCATCCTTTAAAATCTGCAAATACTAAACCTCAAGCATCGGTTAATATTTTGCAAAATCTATCAAAATTTCTGAATGAAATAATGCAAAATGCTCTCTAACATGATAACAAGACAAACTCAACTGAAATCATAAAAGATCCATAATGCATACCTATTTCATAGTGGATTGGTGTCAAATGTGCAAATGACCCTTTCCCAATCCTTCCTAAAACTCAAGTGATGAAGTGCAATGATAATGAAGAGAAAAATTAGTTCTCAAACCAAGAGAGTAACTTTGCATAAGATTCTCGATGCCTTTGATGAAGAATGAGGTCCTTATTTATAGATTTTTTTGATGAGAGATTGGCCAAATGGGTGAATGTGGGACTAAATGTAAACCAATGAAAGGAAGCCACTTGTCAAGTTGTGATAGGCTGAAGGTTGTGCAAGATTTGGGAAATGTGCCCAAGAGAGGGAGTTTCAAATTTGAATTTGTGTAATAAATTTTGAGAGGGGGACAAGAAAATGAGAAATAAATGCAATGTTGGAGGGGACAAGTCAACTTGTCCTCATTTTCAAATTTGAAGGAATATTTTGTTTTATGCAAAGTTGATGGAAAATAAGGGTTTTAATAAATCAATAAATTGATTTATTTGTGCAAGAGGAGATATCTAGAGGATTTGATGGGTGATTAGGTTAGGCTAATTGGATTTAGATTAGCCTAATGATGATTAGGATGAGTTTAACTTTTATGACTTAAATATTTGATTTATTTACATCAGAAAAGAATGAAATATGCATTTGGAGATTGGATTAAATAAAGTTTAGTTTATTTAATTAAAGAGATGATGTGTTGATAGGAGCAACTGTCCCCATTTGACCTTTGGTTAGAGGAGTCAATGATGCAATACAAGGCTTGATTGGTAGAAAAAAAAATTTCCTAGGTTTGCTTATTGAAATGCAATTTGTTTTTAAAAAAGGTTTATTTAAAAGTTTAATTTCAAAACTTTATTATTAAAAATAATAAAGAAAATTACTAATATGTTTTGAAAAAATAATTATTAATAATAAAGAAAAATAGATTTTATTTTTATTTTAAAAAACTTTAAAAAGTTTTCATTTAAAAGAACTTAATGAAAAAAACATATTAATTTTTTTTATTTATTGAAAAATGTTTAAAAAAATCAAAAAAATAAAAAATGGGGCATGTGGGGTAAGATGGATGTTGCCCCTTATGACAACCAATGGTCGTGTAGGTGAGAGATGTCCCTGTCATAGTTGGTGGGAAGTTTGCAGGCCATAGGCTGAGAGTACCTATGTACCGCAAGTTTCCAATAATTACATTTCTTTTATTTAAAAATTTTGATTTATAAATAGATACTACATTTTTTTTGTCAAATTTTATTTTAAAAAATGGAATTATCAAAAAAAAAAAAATTAATAAAAAATCCTACCTGTGTAGGTAGGGTCGTACAACCCACTTGCTAATTTTATTGCCTCTAAGAGAATTTTTTTCCAAATTCAATGATTTGGTGGTCAATCTTAGGGTCTTTTACCCTTTTGGATGTGATGGTGATGTTCCTTTTGGCTGAAAATGATCAAAAAATATGGCTACCTCCTAGATTTGGCAACAATCTTCAATCTTCAAACCCTTGCAGATTTGTCTCGAATGTCCAACTGGGATGAAACAAAAGGAAAATTTGACATTCTCAGACACTGTGTACATAATAATGAGCTCATATCTTATGCAGCAAGCTCCCAAAATTCTCCTGCAATATAAAGCCAAGAAAGAAACCCTCAAAATCTAGTATTTCTATCACACCTTTTTGATTCTCTAGATTATCCAAAGATACAAGAGAAGAGCATACTCAATGCTTCAAGAAAATAAAAGAACCCTTATCCAAGAAAAGGAAACAATTTTTCTCCTCTTTGTGAATGTGTAGGTTTCAAATGTTGTAAAGTTGTCAAAGTTGTAGAAAAAGTTGTCATATTTGTTGTCAATCCACAAAATCTCACCTATAGACAATTTTTCTAATTGTCCCTTATTGAAACCTAGACCAAACAAAAGCTATAAAATGACACCATAGGATCCCAAAAGCTAAGTAAAACCTCCACACATAGACCCATTCACCTATGGGAAAATGAGTCAAGGCAACCTTTTGAAACTATATTTTTGTGATATGTACACATCATCCTTCCATTTAGAGATCTATAGGAAATTTCTTGTTTATGTTTCTATTATGTTTTAAATTAATGATTCAAGTTTGAATGGACATAATTGAGTTGATTTACTATTTTTAATTTTTCTCCTAAAAGTGCTACTCAGGCTAATAACCTTGTCCTCAATCATAAGGAAACCAACATATTCATTTATTGAGTTGACTCCACTAAGGATTGTAAGTCAATTATTTGTGGGTATATTTTTTCCTAATGAAATAAAGCGAGAAACATTCATCACCCCCATTTTAACCATTTCAAATTGGTGAACCTATTTTTTATGTTTCATACTTAATTCATCTTCCCTTCTATGCTCCACCTCCCTTTTTTGTTGTTTTATTTTGTGCATAGACTTGTATAAATTAGAATATTGCTCTAGCTGCCTTTATCAATGACCTCCCCGTCGTGTAGCCTAGTTGCTTCCCTTATCTTTGCAATTTTTATTATGCACCTTTTCTTAATTTGAATCTACTGTATCCTTTTACCAAACATGACTCCTTGTTCAATCTACATTAAAAATTTCTTGGACTTTGCAGTTTCAATTTTCTCATTAAATTTCTTTCACCCTTCCACAAGAAGAAATTCCCAACACTCTTTCTCCTTTGAAGACTCTTCTTCCTCAATGTGAAAACCCCTATTTTTCTGTCCCCATTTGCAATGTTATATTTTCTTGAAAGTTATGTTCTTCCTCCTATTCATTGCACCATCTCTTCTACAGCCATTGTATCTCTTCAACTCCTCTTCCGTATTTCCATTTTGTTGTTTTCATATCTTCTACTAGCATTGGCTTCGATTCAAATTCTTTTTAATGACTTCCATTTTACTCCTCTTAAATTCTATTCTTCAAAAGGTGTGATTATTTATTTTCCCCAACACATCCATTGGGTGCAAGGATAAATAATATATTGATGAAGACAAAGATACTTTGCATCCACAATCAAAATTTGAATATTAAAAAATGAAGCTATCTATGGACTCAAAAAATTTACAAACGCATCCATACAAGAAAATCAAGTTGAAAATTGAATAATGAAATTTTTTCAACCAATGCCAATAATGTCATTTGGTCCCTACCAAAATTGACCACCAAACCAAAATTAAACATCACACTCCAAAATGAATGTCAAAACAACTCAAGATGTAACATTTTATTTTGATGCGGACCGCTTATTTGTCAAATGCTCTTGCATCAACCTTAAACTTAGCTTGCTATAAGGTAGTGCCAATTGTTGAATCACCTTAACAATTTCTAGATCAATGTGAATCCCTTCTTTAGACATAATCTATCTAAGTAAATTCCCCTTTATGACACCAAAAATGGGCTTCTTCAAATTTAGATAAATACCTTTTTGAATAAATCTTTATAAAATACACTCTAAATGATACAAATGTGCTTTACATTTCCTTGAAAATATTTTTAAGTCATATAAAAATATAAAAATGATCTTATTTAGAAAATATATAAAGGAAAGATCCATTGGCCTCTGAAAAGGTACATGTGTTCATCAATCTAAAAGGAATTATATTCTAGGAAAAGTACCCCACAATGTGATGAATGTAGTTTTATGTTGGTCATTCGAATTAACAATAACCTGATTATAACTTAATAAGTCATTGAGATTGACATCATTTCACATGTTGAGATGATTTGTAGAATCTAGTCCATATTCAGAATTGGATAACTATCCATAATGGAAGCTTAATTTAAATTATGAAAATCAACACAAATTCTTATTTCACCGTTTTTCTTCTTCACAATAATGATATTAGCAACCCATGTAGAATGATGAATACGATAGGTAATCTTGTCTTTGGGAATTTTTTCCAATTTTGTTTAAAATAGCATCAACCACCTTTGGATTGAATTCTCTTTGCTTCTATTTGTATGGAGTGGATCTAGGTTTCAAAGAAATATGGTAATTGAACTCACCATCCATAAAATCCTTGAGATCATTGTAACACCATATGAACACATCTTTGTATTATTTAAATAAATCAATGAGGTTTAATCTCTCCTTTATAGAATAAAATTTACCAATAATAATTATTTTAGGGTCACTCTCAAAACCAACAATAAATTTTATATTCTCAAGAGAAGTATCAATATGTTCATCAAATTTTCTTTTTACACAACAATCTTGTTTGTTGAATAACTCCTCTAATGAAATTAGACCCTTCGTAATGGTATTTTCCTCCAATTATAGCACATCATGGCTTCGATACATATTTTCTATTGTATTCCTTTTCTTCGAAGCTTGAGGAGCTTCAAATATAAAAATTTAAAAAGTACCATTTCCCTCAAGGAAAGAAATGATATGTTTGTCATCATTGAAAACCTACCAATTTTGATGATTCTAGCACACTTGGTCTATAAATAAGATTAAGAAAATATACATCCATTTCAACAATGGGATATGTAATTAGAAGAGAAGTAAATGCTACCAAAAAATCCACTAATTCTACATCAGTAGTTCCCTTGAGCTACTTGATTCCCTTTTCTTTTACAAACTACAAACCAAAAACCAGGGCTTCATACTCATTCATGTTATTAGTAGCCTCAAAGGCTATTTTATAGGCTTTAGAAAAAAAATCTCCCATATAGGATATATGCACTATCCCTACTCTAAAATTGAAATAACATAGGCTTTCAAAAAATTACATCTTCATATTATCCACAAGGTAATGACTAAGCTGAGGCATCTAAGAAGAGCATCATATTTTTTTGAAGACTATCAATAACGCTAGTCGTGACTGACACCTCTAAATTAATCTCACCTTATGGGATTGCCACACTAGCATTCACAATCCCACAAGAGCCACACCATATTCCTTAGTGTTTGGTTCTGAAGCCATCCTTCCTATTGAGGTCGAGTTGCCTTCCTTGAGCATATCCATGCAAGGTCTTACTCATGATGAGGAATATCATGTATCCAAATTGAGTGAGTTATAATTGTTAGATGAGCAAAGACATAATGCATTGGTTCACCTACATGCTTATCAAAATCATCTTCATCATAGTTATAATAAGAAGGTTTGGGTTAGACACTTTGACATTGATGACTTGGACTTAATGGAAAATCCTAAGAATCAAGGAGAAAGAGTGAAGCTTTCTAAATTTGAGCCTAATTTATTGGTTCTATACATCATAACTGTGGTATATGGGTCTAGTGAATATTAGCTTTCGACTCTTGAAGGTGAACCATTTTTGAAGCCTATCAATAGCTTACACTTGCACAAATTCTACAACTAGCTTTAGAGAGTCTTTGAAAAAAACTCAAAAATAAAAAAAAATTGTCACTTTGATGAAAACCTAACAAACATAAATCTTGTGTGACCATAAAAAAGTAAAAAAATCAACAAAATAGTTAACACAAATAATTCTTCCAATAGTAAAAACTACTTTGGTGGCGCTTTGGATAAGTACCATGGTGAAAACATTGCATTTAGGTGCCATGTGTAGTTACTTCATGTAGGCAAGGCCATCATCGATGAGCCCTCCAGGTACTAGGTCAGTCCTTAGGGTTTGTCAAATAAATTCAATCATTATTCATAATAAAATATCTTTCACCCATGTCAAGGTCAAACTACCCTATCTCTACACATGTTACATAGGCAAGGACACCATTGATGAGCTCTTGAGGCACTAGGTCATTCCTTTAGGGTTTTTCGAGTTAGTCAGTATCCATAGCATAATCAATCAAACACCTTGATTTTACATAAACAATCATCTCAATCTCAGAAAAACCATGAAACAATTAGATAATATATCTAACTCATCTTTAAACCAATTCAGTCAATTTCCAAATTAATCAAACATGAAAACGACAATTATCAGTCAATCAATGGTCCTATACAAGAAGTGACATTATTGAAACTAGACTCAATGTCTTATATGACTTGCCTCATTTCTTGAAACCAAACCTCCTTGATCATTTTTCTTGTATAGCATGTGTCCTTCTTGAAATTAGATATTATCATTTATCAACCTTATCATTTTCCTTACACAAGTGCTTGCATGGTCAAAGCCAGACTTGATGTATTATAGGACATTATCCATTTTTAAAACCAAGAGTTATCAATCAATCCATCAATCAATCAATTATTCAGTCAATCAACCAACCAATCAACCGTATAAATCCTATCAGCACACAATCATTGGCAAAACAAATCTAAATGGTTGTTGAATCTATTGGTTTAGTTTTTCTTATTTGTTCTTGTATTTATCTTTTGGTCATGTTACTATCCACCTCAAGGATGTTCCAAGATGGATTTAGAGGAGCAATGATGTCTCATGACCATTTTCTTTGATTGTTATTTACAATTTATCTCGACAAAAATATTGGAGCAACTTTGCTCCTAGTATGATTTATGGCATTCCTTATCTATTAAGTGTCTTTTTTTTTGCAAAGGGATAAAATTGCACACCTTGGTCTATGTCATACCATGGTACTTATTGTCATTTTCCAGATTTTTAATGCCCAATGATGATAAACATGCAATCTTACCATCTCTCAACTAAAATATCAATCCCTCTTCAATCGTCTAACACCATGCTAACATTTTCCTACTACTAACATTTATTCTTGTCAATCCTTGAATTCATGCCTATCCAATTTTTTTGTTACAATAATTTTTCATCTTTTTAAACAATTTCAAAATTTGCAAAAGAAAATTTGAGGGGACATGGGTCTATCGCGTTTCTACTAGGGCAGTTCTTGGACTAAATTTCTTTGACACAACCTCATAAAGTGCATTGCATCATAGAGAGGAAAGTGTAGACACTAGAAAATATCTTAAGCCTACAAGTATTAATTTCCACTTCTTCCTGTGCATAATTAAATAATTTTAATTATTTAATTAATTCATTTCTCCTTTTATTCTTCCTTTGATTAATTAAATAAATTCTTATTTAATTATTCATTTTTACATTTCTATTATTATAATTGAATAATTATTATTAATTATTTAATTATTCATTATGTTTTTCATCCATGATGAAATACATTTTATTTAATTAATTATTTTTGACCTTTCCCTTGCTATTAAATAATTATTTTAATTATTTAATGTTTTGTCATTTTCCCTCACTTTTTTAACTTAAATTGTTATGTTAATTAAAATCAACCTTTACCCCTTTTTCTATAATTAAATAATTATTTAATTTACTCTACAACCTCTTTATATGTGTCATTCTTATCCTTTCTCTTTATCTGTGCCATTCATATCCCTTCACATCTCAATTAATTTCCACCATTGATAAGGTTTTATTACCTTTTAATCTCCACCATCAATCCCTAACTAAACCATATTTTTTCCCTAACCCTATTTCATTGCTTCTCAAGCAATCATATCCATTGATCTTAACTAAACCCTATTTTTTCCCTAACCCTATTTCATTGCTTCTCAAGCAATCGTATCCATTGATCTTCATCATTTGATCTTGACCCTTCATTCAAATTTTGTTTTCTATAAAAGAGACCTTTCACTTTCATTTATACATTAGCGAGCTAGAGACAACGACAACTACTATCTCTAATCTAAATTAAAATGGAGAAGAGCAATGAAGGTGATTTAGCCATGGCATAGAGATTGTTGGTAATATTATTTTATCATTTTATATTTCTATGTTCATTTCTGCTTCATTGCTGGATTAGGGTCCTAGGGTTTGAGTTTTATGTATTTGATGGTTGATGCTATTGATTCATGCCTTTTCCCTTCATTCTACCCTATTCTACAGAATGAAATTCTTGTTGAGATTTTCTATCATTACAACTATACTATAAATTAGAATAGATTATTAAACTCATAAGGGAAAGTATAAAAGTACACTTTTAGCTCAAAAATATTTCAAACACTTATAACCTTATTCTACATAATGAATTTGTTGTCGAGACTTTTTTCATCATTACAAATATACTATAAATTGGAATAGCTTATTAGTACTCTTTTATTTTAGCTGAAAAAAATATTTTAAATACCCATAACCCTATTTGATAGACTGAAATCCTTGTTCATATTAGGGTCTTCGGATTTTTTTTCTATATATTTGATGGTTGATACTTTTGATCATACCTTTTACGTTGATTCTACCCTATTCTACAAAATGAAATATTTGTTGAGATTTTCTATCATAGAATGAAATATTTCCTGACTGTACCATAAATTGCAATAGCTTATTAAATTCATAATGGAAAATATAAAACTACTCTTCTATTTTAGCTCAAAAAATAAATTTAAATACCCATATTTGTAAAATATATGTAGGCAGGAGAGTCTTGTGATTTTCCAATAATTGGAATAGCTTATGAAATTCATAATGGAAATATCGAAGTACTCTTTTATTTTAGCTCAAAAAAGTATTTCAAATACCCATAACCTTATTCTACATAATGAAATCCTTATTGAGATTAACATCCTAGGGTTTTATTTTTATGTATTTGATGATTGATACTATTGATTCATACATTTTCCCTTGATTCTACCCTATTCTAGATAGTGAAATACTTGTTGATAAAATAGAAAAGTACTCTTTTATTTTAGGTCAAAAGAATCTTTCAAATATCCATAACCCTATTCTATAGAATTAAATCCTTGTTGAGATTCTATCATAGAATGAATTCCTTTTTAACATTTTCTCTCATTACAACTATACTATAAATTCAAATATCTTATTAAATTTCTAATGGAAAATATAAAAGTACTCTTTATTTAGTTGAAAAAAAATCATTCAAATATCCATAGTTGTAAAATATATGCAAATGACAAGTAGGAGATTTTTGTAATTTTCCTATAACTAGAATAGCTTCTTAAAATCATAATGGAAAATATTAAAGTACCCTTTTATTTTAGCTCAAAAAAATCTTTCATATACCTATAGTTGTAAAATACATGCAGTAGGAGATTCTTGTAAGTTCATTTTTGTACAAATATTTTTTGATATTATTCTAGTAATATATCTACATATAATATATTTGGACAAGAAGTATTCACCTAAGTTAATATTAAATATATTGTAACAAAAAATGATTAAACCTCACCTAAGTTGTAATAATGCAATTGAAGCCTGATAAATAGTTTGGAATAATAAGTTTGATTGGTTTGTTACCATATAATAATTGAAATTTTGAGAGAATAAATTGAATATATTTAAATTTGATAAATTTAACATATTTTACTTTTAACCTCATCAATGCTTTAATGCCATGTTCTAGTCCGAATATAGATTTTTAAATCATTATGTAAATATTTAAAAATAATAATAATAATAATTTGAAAACTTTTACTTTCTCATAATAATAATTGTATTCTCCGATATCAAACATTAATTATTAGCACAATATCTGACACGGTTAACATTGATTATGCCATGCATCTGCTGATTTTCTCCAACACAACCAAAGGTTCATGCATACTCATTTGCTTCTCATATAGTTAGGCTTTCATGTTTAATACTCACTTTAGAATATATAATTGTGCATGGTGTTTTTGGATACGTGGAAGAAGCGCGAATATCATTCCAGATATTAAACAAGGGAGCGAGTTGGCCGGGAAAATGGAGGAGAAGCAGCAGGCTCAGATCTGGCATTCCAGATATGAGAAGAATCTGCTTAGAGAAAGATGTTGAAGGGATGGAAGATAAATCTGAGAAGGAAGTTGAGGGGATGTAAGACAAATCTGGGAAGGAACTTCGAAAGATGGAAGATAACCCTAATAGCATACCTCGACAGGGACACCCATACCATTGGATCCTGAGTATACTATAGTAGTTTCATCGACGTTCTTCATAAATCAATCCCAACAAAAGAATGATTGTGATGGCTCCCTAGATGATTCTACTGTATTACCCTCAGGATCCAATGGTACTGTGTGTCTCTGTCTCTGTCGAGGTATGCTATTAGGGTTATCTGCCATCTTTCCAAGTTCCTTCCCAGATTTACCTTCCATCCCTTCAATTTCCTTCTCAGATTTATCTTCCACCCCTTCAACTTCTTTCTCTGAGTAGTTTCTTCTCCTATCTGAAACGCCAGATCTGAGCCTAATAGCACTACAGAATGATAGAACTATCTGGAGTGCCAGATCTGAGCATGGTTACCTAGTCAATGTGACAGTTGGGACAGAGAAAATGAGGGGTGTTTTGTACCATGTTCCTCCCAGCACTTTACCACAACATGCACTTGTATCTCCCTTTATGAATAGCATGGGTAATCAGCTCAAAGCCTCTGTCACGGAACATCAGATTGAACGTAGGCTGGAAAAGAAACTAATGATTAGGAAGGATCCTATTGCACCAAGGCAGAACAGAACTGGCTATGAGAATGAAAAACTTGTATGTAAATGACAAAATTAGTGTTTTACTTATAACCATATATACAAAATGTTTATATTGAGTTTATTTAATTTGTTTTTTTATGGCAGCCTTATCAAGAGCGTGGTATACAAGAAAAAGAGCGCTATAGAAAAGAGATCTGTGAATACTTGCGACTTCAGGCTCAATGTGTTGTGGTCGAAACCAGCAGTTCTCCCAGTAGTCAAATTAGTAGAACTTGAATATTTAATGTAATCTGTTGCTCCATGAGAAAGTATTATTCCTGACTGTTGAAGCATTTTGTTTTGTTCCAACTTTGATTATTAATTTTCTGGCTAAATAGTAGTTTACCATCCATGCCCTTATAGGCAGTAATATTACAATTGGTATACGGTAAGCTTTCCTCCGTTTTAGTGCAACCCTTATTTTACAGAAGTATAATCTTTAAACAAGCATACTTTTCATAGGAAAAAATAATTGTACTCCACCTATATTGGACTCCAGTGGCTTTCTTGTTGAGCTTAGATTGAATAGCTTATCATTGTGTGTTTACCACACGATTTAAGGTCTGGGTTGAACTAGTTGTTTCAATTAATATAAAGTATGTATCTTATTGCAATAAAGAACTAGAGGCCATCTGCAGAAACTTCCATTTGTTTAGCTCTTTTTCCCTGCATTGTTACTCTTTTTTAGTATTCAACTGTACTCGAGTGTTAATATTTTCTACGAAACTATGTAAAGCATTTAATGACAATATAACAGAAATTTATAGTTGATTAAGGGATCATGTTAAAAATCTATACCGGGGCACACTGATAGAGATAATGTATGTTCTCATGGTTTGACAATGGTATAAACTTCTTAAAATTTTGCGTAATGCTATGCTGTTTCAAGTTGTCTGAATTGACAAAATCTTTGGGGATTATTAAATCACTCCAAGTCATAATAATCTAAATTCAAAGATTTAGCACTCTTTTCACCAAGTGAGCCAAGACTGTTATACAGTTAAATCCTTAGCCAGTCCAGGTGATATTTGTACAATGTTTCAATGTATTGACCATTAATTAATTTTGAATTCCAAATCTTACCTGTACCTATAGGAAAATATGATCCTGTTGATGTTGGAATCAACCAACCAGCAGCTATATATTGTTTATATATTTTTCAGGTGTTAAATTTTCTTTTAGCAGATGTTCAAGTCTGTATAATGATTGGCTAGAATCTTAGATGATATAGTACTGCTCTGAACTCGAACCACACATTTGAAGCGCATGTTACTTTTGAGGGAAGCTTTTTAAATATAATGTCGAATTTCAGAGCTATTCAAGTGTGATAGTACACAGAATATTAAAGCTTTTAATTATCCTTTACAGTTGATGGTCTGAAAAAAATTGAATGCTGACTACTTTTCAAATTATAAATAAACAAAGTGTATCCTAATGTCAAAGCTGCCAAGTCTAGTAATATTCAATTCTTTTCTGTATGTGGTAGTTTTGCTGGTGTTATAAAATATTTAAAATTGTATCCAGATAAATAAAACAATTATAATAAGATAATGTAACCCATTGGTGCTTGATGAGCCCATCATTGAATTGCCTCTAGAATTTTAGAGGGTTATTGCTTACCTAAGCTTCAATTTTAGACATACTCCCAAAATTAGTATTTAAAGAGTCTATAGAACAAATCAATGGTCAAGATGGAAAGAAGGTGAAGACATGGATCAAGGATTCTCATCAATTGATGAGAATTGAATATCCATGGATCAAAAAATCAATCAATGACCCTCAATTAATCAAACAAACACACTTTCAAAACTGTTTCAAAGGTTGTTAGCAAAGAATATTCTATTTTTGGATCCAAATAGAAGAATATTCCCTATGCAAGTTCAGTAATATTAGAATTGTAATTAAATAATTATCTTATTTAATGAAAGGGGTTAAGTGAAATTTAATTAAATGATTTAGATTGTTTAATTAAAAGAGAGGACATAAGGGGGTTTAATTTAAATAATTTGCATTATCTAATTAAACAATATTAAATGTTAGTGTAAAAGTGTAGGAATTAACTTAATTAAAATGATTAGATTAATAGATGAAAATGATGCATTTAATTAAATAACTAGGATTATTTTGTTAAATAGTTGAAAAGAAAATGAATTTTAGGATGAAGTTATGTTAGTAATAAAATTGAAGTGTGTAATATCATTTAATATTAATTTTTTTTTTCCCTTATTAAACAAAGTTCTATTGGGTCCCTCTCTATTAAGAAAAGAATAAAATAAATAATCCACAATGGTTTCTAGAGATAAAAATTGACTACTTCATTATTTCCATTCTATAATACAAACTCATTTTAGTGTGGGTCTATTCATCGATATAGTGAACTGATTTTGGTGTCCATCCATTCATATTTTTTAGGATTCATTTAGCTCATTCCCAAGCCTTAAAAACTTTGTTCAAGATGATGTGTAGTCTCTATCATGATTCAATGTCTAATTTTTTTCAATTTGCTAAGAAATTATGTTCATCTAGACACTATATCATGCAACATGACCTTGCTCACTATGACAAATTTACAGTGTGATCCATGTGAACCATTCAATGACTATGATTAAATGGGAAAGGATTGAGGGATAAAGTAGAATTAAATATTGGATGGTAAGGTAATTTGGATTAATTTAGCTAAATTAATTAATTTAGCTAGAGGAGTTTTTGATAAGTTTGGCTTTGATTAAATTAATATAAATCTATTTAATTAAAGTAGGAGATAATTAATTAAATAATTAACAAATATTTATTTAATTAATGGCTAAAGTAAGGTGGGATAAAGGTGGCCAGCAAATTAATTAATTAAAATTATAAATATTTATTTAATTAATTCCTATGATAAGGTAAAATCAATTGTGGTTAGGTATGGAAAAATTTGGGTGTCTACACCCTTATTAGCATGCCAAGTTTTTGATCCTTAACATCTCATCCTATAGTTTGAGTCTTGTGATATAGCCAACCCACAATCCTTGATACTTTTGCCTATGTTTTCATTTCCCTCTTAATTTCCCAACACATGTCATATTATTTCTAGTATTCAACTTTTGGTGCCATTACATCCATAGTGGAATATTTTTCACCCATGATAATTGCTCAAATATGAAGTGGGGGCTTGCATGATGGCAAACCTATTATGTTTGTGGAGGATATAAAACATCTATTATTTTCATTTAGGATCATGATCGAGACTAAACCAAATATATTTTGAGCACATTTTTTTGAGTGTGGGATTCTTAGGATGACATTTGAAGTGGTGGGTGTGCATGATGGCCAAGCCTAGTGATTTTACAGGGTGATCTCACACAAAGTTTATATTTGAGATTAATTAAATATGGGTTGTGGTTCTGTTATATTGATTTGATTTACTATTGCTATTGGTATGATCTGTTGTTGTTATATGATTATTTGAATATAATACAATCATCTTGATATTTCTCCAAGAATATGACACCTCTACAATAATCTTGGTATTTATCCAAGAATTTTATCTTCATTCCGTTGCAACTGGGAAAATCATCTCTTCCCAACCCCATGAACCATCGTAGAGAAGCATCTTTGAGTGTAGTTATAAATAGTTTGAGTTTGTGATTTTTTTTGTATAGTCATAACTTTGTCATAGCACATCATACTCAAAATGTAAATGTCCTATGTAACCAACCCATAAAAGAAAGGAAGTGTTGAAGGGGGTATGTTCTTTAAAGTAGCAACCCTTTCTTTGTTGGGTATAAGAAAATCTAACGTTGCACATTCCAGTGGGTCTTCAACTACTACATTAGCCATGATTCTTATGTGTATGGGGGAAGTATCCTACCTATCTAGTGTAGGTATTGATGTTAGGGACAATTCTTCTTCAAGAATAACCTCACTCTATTCACTATGTTCATGAGTATCTTCTTAGTAGTCATGTTATTAGTAGTCTCAGAAGATAAGTTATAAGCTTTAGAAAACATTTATCCTATAGGGGATATAGGCACTATCCCTACTCTAAAACTCAAATAAGATGGAATTTCATAAAATTACATCAGCCAAATATTAGTAGATATATTAGGGGTGAGAAATTTAGGAATATCTTCTCCTTTTGAAGTGAGCATATAAGTACCAACATTAATTCCAACATATTAAATCTTTGAATTTTGATGATTTGATTTCCAAATAATACATATTTCACCTTGGGCTTAAGATTCAAATGAAATTTCTTGTCACCAAGAGGTATCAAGGTGTGAGACCAATTGAATTGGATTGCACCACCTAGGTCTCTACAAAAGATTTTTCTTAGCAATATACCATAAATTGTTGGAAAATCAACCACCAAAATGTTGAGACTCATTTTCTTTCATGGATACACTACCAAGGAAACTTGTACATCTTTGATTTGACCTACAAGAAGTACTTATTTTGACTCCTTAGAGTAAAATTTTCTAGAAGGCTTATGTTGGAGTAAAAGGGTTTAACCATTTACCTGCTTAAGCTTACTTAGTATTTCTCGTGCATTGAATGTTCTGAGATTTTAATCCCACATTAGCAGTGTGTAATCTCTTTTTTCTATTTAAATAGCACTATAGTGTGATTACTTGGTATGAGAAAGACTCATAGAGGCTTGTGGTGTGCTTTGATGGGAGGCTTGAAAATTGATTTGGTGAGAGATTTTGGTGATACAAAAAAACAAGAAGGTGAATTGATTTTGTTCTTTTTTTTTTACAGATTCCTAACCCTATTTTACATTATTGGTTCTCAAATTATTTTGAGGAGGATTCAATTGTAGTATTTGGGAGTTTCTAATTGTTGTTGAGGGTTAATTTCTTTGTATTCTTGGAGATTCGATTTTGTTCCTTTTTTTGTAGATTCCTAACCCTATTTTACAATTTTTGGTTCTCAAATTATTTTGAGAAGGATTCAATTGTAGTATTTGGGAGTTTCTAATTGTTGTTGAGGGTTAATTTCTTTGTATTCCTGGAGATTTGTCATAGATGATTATTGGGTTTTAATTTCATTATGTTGTGATTATGTTGTATTTTACATTATTGTTGCTCAAATTATTTTGGGAAGGATTCAATTGTAGTATTTTGGAGTTTCTAATTGTTGTTGAAGGTTAATTTCTTTGTATTCTTGGAGATTTGTCATAGATGATTATTGGGTTTTAATTTCATTCTGTTGTGATTATGTTGAAAAGGAGAAACTATAAACAATGGATACATGGTATCATAAAACATCTTAGATGGCTTCATCTTTTGCCATATTTATATAATCTTGTTCCTCTTCCTGTTAGTGATAGTAAGAAATTTGCATGGAATTGCAAAACGGATCATGTACTAGGAGTTATTGCAATGATGATGCCACTTTGAATGCTATTGATGATTTTGAGTGTCCTCATATTCTTTGGTCTAAAATTTGGGAAATACAATAAATTTTTAGACATACTCCCAAAACTAGTATTTAAAGAGTCTCTAGAACAAGTCATATATAAAAAAAAATAACAAATCAAGCATGATTTAAGTGAACTGGTGATTCATTTGGTAGAAAGTTTCATGGCAGAGAACATAAATAGTAAGTTGGCCTTGAAACTCAACACTAAGTGGATGGGAGAATGAGATTAAACTAGTTAGGTCTCAAAATTCCCCATTTTCTTAGGAAATTATGATGATAAATCTTGGCCCTTCAGGAGCAGGTTGCTTAATCAAAAATCAAAAGGGGTTCACCATTCTTAAGTTAGAAATTCCTCTTCCAAAAGATACTAATAATATTGCTGAATTTAATGCATTCTATCTCACACTATTTGAAATTAAAATGAGTAATGTTATGAAAATTGAGATTGAAGGAGACTCAACTATAATGGTAAATGCAGTAAGATCATAAATGACTCCAAACTAGGGATTAAAAGCTCTTCTAGATAGAATAATGTCAATCTTAGCTTGTTTTGAGTGCTACACCATCAACCATACCTATAGGGAGGAAAACAAGGAGGCTGATGAGCTATCTAAGTTTTTGAAAAGGAAAAAATAGGTTTTACAGGGACCTAAAACTGCAGAGTTTAAATAGTAAAAGATAACAAAATAAGTCCAAACAAGCAAATGACTGTCCCAAAAAGGAAACAACAACACAAAGAGACAATAGGGCCCAAAAAAGGACAGCCCAAAAAACTAGAAACAAACACCACCACACTACTCCAATGTGTTCAATAACTCCTCAGCCTGCTTTTCAACATCCTTGATATCCTGTAACCCCTGCTTGAGGATTTGAGCCATATGTGATGATGTCGGGGTCTTCCTCTTAGTGTTAGCCTAGGTATGAGTTGAAATCCCTTCACCAGTAGATCTGCAGCCTCCTCTAAGTTAGCAGTGAATGGCTTTGATGAAAATTGGTGGTTAGAAAATAATTGAAATTGTGGTTATTCTTAAATGTCTTTAATATGCTCAAGTCTGCTAGGAGAAGTAATTGGTGGAGGGTTTATGTTTGTTGTTCTTTTATAGTCTATTTAATATCTTTATGCTTAAATTAGATTTAGGGCTTTTATGGAGAGGATGCTCATAAACTGGGTTAAGCGCAACATTTGAAAGATACATAGAAACTACATATTATATGTTTCTAGATGTATTAATCTTGATTTATAAATAATTTGGGCCTTGGACTCTTATTTACCAAAATAATATCATTATTTTTTCTTATATTTTAAATTTATTACTATGAATGATTAGGTGTTAGAAATGAGAAGTGTAGTTCCAGCACATGCTATTAGTTATGGTAAAATTTGATTCATTTATATTTTATCAGATAAACTTATTGAAGTTGCTTATAGAGAGTTTTTAATTAGGGGATCATTTTGAATTTTAAAAAACTACAGTTCAAATAATAAAATATCTTGTATTGTTTAAAAATGTATTAATATAGGAGATGACCTAAGTTGAGCACCCTAATTTTGCACCACTCAAAATAATATATGGCAATTTAAAATCACTAGTTTTTTATAGTAGCTTACATAATAAGATCCTTCTTATGATTAACATTGCACTTCCACATCATAAAATGATGCTACTTCAGCATTTTTTTGTTGAGGTGTTCAAAAATATCTCATAAAAGGTAGACCAATAGTCACACATTAATTCATGTTTTTTTTGTGTATGTAGAAGGGCACATTTGCTTTGTGGTAATTTACTCATTGGTAAAAGATATATTGATCTTGATATGAATTTATTTTTTGAAAGATGAATGAAGGAAAGAGTCTGTGGAAGTAGGCATTACTACAAGGAAGGAATGGATATGAGTTTAAATATTGTATTATAGAAATTGGTATAAAATAAAAGAGTCACATCAGTGTTTTAAGGGAGCTTCTATTGTGTGTAGATGATCTAAAGATCATCATTATACTTCTTTTTCTTTTTTGATATTTTTTAAAAATGTTGTGCCTACTAGGTAAAATTTGTATGTAGAGAAGAAGTTTATTCACAGTATTTTCATAATAAACAAATAATAGAAGGAAGGATGTTCTGATTATAGAACAACTGAGGCAACCATCTCTACCTAAATATAGCCATGAATTCAGCCCATGTCAACCCCTTGACCTTTGCCCCTAATTCCATCTTCTTGCTTGTCCACCAAGTGGATGCTTCCCCTGATAATTGATAAGCTGCCCACAAAGCCTTCTTGTCCTCTATGTAATCTCTAATCTCAAATTTTTTTTCAATTTCTAAAACACATGCCTCGGTGACATCACCAGATTCTGCCCCATCAAATTTGGGGGAGTCACTTATCTCATATCACATGACAAATCCAAGGCCATTCACTCTTTTTGAAAGTTATGAGTTCCCCCCCCGGTAGTCTCATCTTCCTACTCACTTAGAATGAACTCCTCAGTATGACTTTTCATGTCACCTCCCCTAGAGGGTTCCTTCCTAGCTCTTTCTATTTCTAGATAGGTTACTCAAGCCCTGGTATCTTGAAGGAGTGCCAACAATTGGTCAATTTTATTTTCAAGATTACCAGAAGTCTGTCCTACTTCCTCTCCTCCTTCTAGATTACTACGCGTACACATCCCTTAAGGTTATCTTCTACCTAAAGTTACAGTTAATTGTTGTATTATTTTTAAAGTTCAAGTCCCTTCAAATTGCATCGATGGATCAATAAACTCAACATAAATTTTGCTACTTAAATTGCAAATTTCATATTACTTAGAACAAGATGTATTCCACATGCACACAAGAATTTAATTTATCAACAACATTTGCATAAATGTTTTATTTATTAGCAACATTGGCATACATAAATTTATAAATAAGGTTCCACTTATTCAAGGTGTGAGAGATGTATATTCCTTAGATATGTCAGAACTTATTACAATTATTTCTGGAGGAGGTCACACATGCAGGTACTCCTCTTCATTCTTTTATCTCTTAGTCAGGTTATTCCAACTATTTTTAGTCGGTATACAACGGGTTGGGGGTAATTTCTTGTTCAAATCCACTTGGAGTTTAGCAGTTGATTCTTCTGACCACTTAATTTCCACCTTTACATCCCGAGTCCTCTCCATAGTGTGGGGAAAGGTCTCATCCTCCTTAAGCTATCCTTCGCCTTCCATGTTCTTTCCTTCCATGGATTTAGTCAATGTCGCTCGGTCCTTCTTGCACTACAATCAATGAGCATTTCTTGTTATAGACTTAAACATGCAGTTTGTTTGGTGTGCACCATGTCTGGAACATAATGGTTGACATTAGTTTCACAATCACAAATCTATATCTGCATAATGGAATCATAGGCCCTAGTGTGCAACCACACTCTGATACCACATGTAACAACCACATTATACAAAACATAAAACAATAAATATTTTACTCTCACCAGGAGCATTTTTCTCTAAACAACATAACAAGATGCATCTATTGTGGCTATAACATCAAGTAAGATACTAGTCTATCATAAAAGCATGAATAAATTGAATTCATGAATTCAAGTACTGTAATGAGGAGTACAAAGGTAAGAGATAAGAAGTCCTCATCTGGTTTAGCGTCTTCCAAGACTTAGCTTGCCATAGATGCATGTGAGGGAAAGTATCATTAGAGTGCTTTCCCACCATCCACAAAATTGTGCAATCCCTTGGACACCTTCCTAACTAGAAGGGCCCCTACCCTTCTTACGAAAGGCAATGATGGAAACCCTCGACAACAACCATTTGAGCTATGGTCATAAACCCTACCTAACTGAATCTGCCATGCTACTAAGGATTCCTTCGTACTAAGGAGGAGACTCTCGTTAGTTAGGTATTTGGGCTACCTATGAGTACTAAGTGTAGTCAGTGGCACTTACACCTATTATGGCCACAGTTTTGTACTACTTCACAGACTCACCCACCATGCTTGACTTGGAAAGACTCTCCTAATCTAGGGCTTCCAAGAGACTTTCTCTCTGCCCTTTACTCTTACCAAGGACACCTGTCCTAGGGAAACTCTCTAAACCTATTTTAGGCTTTTCAAATAGGACACACTTCTCCTAGCTACCTACCATGTGTGACTGACATTCAATAACTAGGGTTTCAAACATGACACACTTTTCTTGCCTTCCTGCCATGTGTGACTATCATTCAAGAACTAGGTTTTCAAGAAACCTTTCAACTTCTATGGTTGACAATCTCAGCTTAGACTTACTCTCCTATTTTAGCACTAACCAGGTTTTAGATAAAGAAGTCATAATAATAACCTTATCAATCGCTAGATAGCTAGGCATTTACTTGCACTTTACCCACGTTAACCGTTTAAATGCCATGCATAATAAATAATCAAGAACACATTCATAACCAGGGATTTATTTCTGTAACAAGCATCAACTAGTTCTTATTTTTGAAAAAGAACATATACATTTATCATTAAACATTAGCATGTTCTTCCAGTAATTAGAACTTTTATCATTCTTCTTGGTTAATAATGTTCTAGGTTAACTTCTACTAACCTACTTGTTATTCTTTTCATTTCAGGTAACAAAGATCACAAGCCTCTAAGCATGTTCAAGCTCAACCTGGAAACTCTTTCTGAAATATCCATTTAAGCACCAAGAGCTGTTAGCTAGGAATATTAGCAAAACAAAAACAAGCAGCAAACTTCTTGTTATAATTTTCTCTAACCATGCTATAGAGATTAGTTACAACAAGAACAGTAATATCAAATTACAGAAAGAGACACGCATGTTGCATTACTCATAGGCTTATCTTGCATCATGAAACTCAAAAATTCCAAGTAACAAATTTCTAAGAAGTAATGCGCGCCTGTTAAAGTTTGATTCTCGACAAGGCTGCAATGTTCTATAGAAGCCAAGAACTCCTAGTATCATTTTTTCTCATACAAATTCCGCTGTAGACGTCTCGACTCCTGCTATTGATTTCTACCTTACCACACCAACTTCCAAATCTTTTCTCCTTCCTTCCCGGCGACGCATAAGCTCTTCCTCCTTTTATTTGTTATAAGAGATTATCAAAACTCAAAGGAGGTCAATTACGTTCTTTGGTGGTTATGATAACCATCTCCTTAACTTTCTCAAACTTCCCCCGTCTCAATAAGCTTGAGCATGATAAGATATTATGGAAAATCAAGAAGTATATGATTAAGGGTGGCGGATATTTAGCTAGTATAATCTTTACCATATATATATATATATAGTTGTTGCAAAATATATGATCCTCCAACTCATGATGGCCCGCCTCATTTCTTCAAATGGGAGGTTAAATTTATATGTTTCAACCACAATAAAATTGGCAATAAGGTATAATAGCGTCATTTAAGTTTAGTAAAATATTCATTTGGAATAAAATGTATCCAATTAAATACTTATGTATTTTAGCATTAATCTTTCAACCTTGAAAATTTATTTATATTATCATGTATCATCACTATACTTGCGAAGAAGAATAAATAATGTTATTTTATATTAATATCTATATATGTATAAATGTATCCAATTAAATACTTATGTATTTTAGCATTAACCTTTCAACCTTGAAAATTTATTTATATTATCATGTATCATCACTATACTTGGAAAGAAGAATAAATAATGTTATTTTATATTAATATCTATATATGTATTTAGCTAAGCCATCTGGCATAATTTCAACCTCAATAGGTGATAATATCATACCAATGAGCTAAGGTGCCAAAATTTAGGTTAAATTCAATGACAAAAAGAAGGTAAGGAAATTGGTTTACGAAACCCTAAAACCACTGAAGACAAAACTACTTCCTAGAATCACACAAAAGACATTCCTCAAAACAAGACTCCATACAACACCCTTCTAGGGTTCCTAGATCCCTTGACCTAACCCCTACTTAGATGGTGATTCCAAAGCATTTCCAACATTACCTCTCTACAAAGATCTCTTCATGTCTTGCACTAATCAATCAAAATTTGCATCATTAATAAGTCATATTGTAAAAAGTAAAAGTGTTTTTAAAGCAACTAGGGTGGGATGTAATAGTGCTCGAGTATAATAAAAAATAAAAAATAATTTATTGCTAGAGTATTTTTTGGATTATTGTTACTTGTGCTTTTAGTTGAATTTTTACAATAAAGTTGTAATTAATAAAGAGGTGATTGTGTTAGGATAAATTATGGGTATAATGTTAACAATAAATAATTAGTTACGTTACGATAAAGTGATAAGGTTTGTAGATACTACAATAAAAGACCTCAATAGTTTTTAAGCATCGATCTTTGGGAAATACAACTCTTGGTTTTTCTTCCCATAAATAGCTACCTTATCAGTAAGGCAGTCAGTTGGAGTTTGGGGTCCTATCTTGTCAGGTCAAACCTTCCACGGTTTCATGTGAGAAGAATTAGTGGAGATCTTGAATGTTTTTTAGAATACTCAACTCCAGCTTTTCTTCTTAGAATTTATTCCTAACATGTTCTTTTAATGAATAAAATTATTGATGTCTATGTTGTAAGGTTCATAACAGCTAAAATATTTTCTCTAAGTGTCTATTAAGTATTAAGGTATTAAAGAAGTTTAGAACTACAGAATTCAAAATTGAGGTGCATAATTTTCTATTTTTCAATAGTTGTGTTTCTTAGGCTATTTATCCAATATAATTTCAGACTCTAAATGGTTCATGGTATGAAGTACCTTTAGATCAACATTACATTTATCATTTATGAGATCTGTTAGGCAGCATATGGATAAGATATATACATAAATTTAAAAATGAAGTTTTATTCTTATTTTATTTATTAAATGTTGGTCAATATCTCTCCCTTTTATTTGTAATTGAATAATGTTATCGTAAATTATATACACTGATAATGTCCAATTTATTGTTATGGTCTACAATGGAATCATAAGTAGCATGTATAAATTCTAATCCCATAGATCAAACAACATGGCGAGCGAGAGTACAGGCGGGAATAGGCCTTTTTTGAATTCATCTGGGATTGGCGTTGTTGAGGAGGATTCAAGCGAAGATGATGCTCCTGTCTGTTGGCGGCCTTCCATTATGACTGCACGTAAGAGTAAATGGAAGGGGTCTGCTTTTCGTGCGTGTACAAAATCGAGGAAGAGAAAGAGTGTTGCGCAGAGTACGAAGCAACATCGTGGCTCTTCTGTGGCTGGTTCTACTATTGAAGCTGAGGATTGCGTTGTTGATGACATTGTGGAGGCTAAACAGGTTGGCATCGGTGCTGGAGCTGAGGTTTTGGTGGGAGGAAATGTGCTCTCCCACTCCATGGCTAGCTCTGCCAGTGTTGCCTCTGAGGATTTGGGTGGCTCTGTTTTTGATATTGAGGGTTTGGCTGCAAGCTTTGTTAGCTCTGATGCTGAAGCTGAAGAGGTGGGATTCCAAGCTCATGAGGGTTGGGAGATGGAAAATACAGACATTTCTGATGAGGATCTGCAAACCCTAGATGAAATTTTTCCCGCTTTTTCTTGTGATGGATCTAGCTTGGATATTGAGTCTGAGTTTCATCTAGTTTGATCTTCCTGATGAGGAAGAGGAGCTCCTTCTTGATTTTCTCTTTGAAGCTCATAGGAAGTCAAGGGGGTGTGAGGAGGTTAGAAAGAATGTGGAGCAGTCTTATTCTCCTGTTTCTGGATTACGTAAGGGTTTCCTTACTCAAAATGCTCCAATTATTCAGAACTGTGTGCTGTAGAACATTTATGGAATGGGGGTTGTTTCCACTCATGCTGCCCTTGTTTCCCCTTTTCTATGTGGGGAGGCTGCTTGTAGTTTGTAAAAGAAATATGGCTTGGTCTGTGGTGGTTCTGGTGCTCTTGGGCAAGCTGTAGCTTCTCCTATAAGTGAGGTTGATTCCCCTGGGCTTCCTTGACCTTCTCCCTTGGTGGTTGTTCCTACTCCCAAAACTAAGATGGGTCTTAAAAAGGGGATTCCTCTCCATGTTGTTGAAGAAGGGGATAATATTTCTCTTTCTAGAGCTATTGTTGGCTCCCCCTGCCCACTTCGGTTTTTCAGCCTCCTTAAGGGTTGGATTGTGCAGTTGAGAGTTTGTGCAAAATTTCTTTTGCTTCTTCTTTTGTTACTGCCCCCGCATTAGAGGACTTTCGAGCTAAGGAGGTAAGTGATTTTTCTAACCAGCTATTAGAGGTTGATTGTAATGTTATAGTTGAGTGTTTGAACTGGCTCAAGTCCTCATTGGTCAGGAGATTCTGTGGTAATCATCCTAATTTCCACACGATTAGAAGTTGGGCTCTTCGAGTTTGGAAGATTAGAGTTGAGGTTACTACTTTGTGTAATAGCTTCTTTCTATTCTCTTGTCCCTACATTGAAGATTGTTCTAGGGTCCTTCGTAAGAGCCCTTGGTTTTTTGGCTTGAATTGTTTGTCTCTCCAAATGTGGTTCCCTAGTTTCAACTCAATGAAAGATACTTTTAAGTTTCCTATTTGGGTCTGTTTACCAGGGCTGCCTTTGGAGTTTTGGACAGAGTAGATTTTCATGTGTATTGCTAATTCCTTTGGTCAATATTGCACTACGGATAAGGTTACTAAATCTATGAAGTGTTTGTTAGCTCCTCATAGATTTTGTGTGTTAGTGGAGAATAACTGTATTCTTCAGATTGTGAACTTTATCTTCTATATTTGCTAAGTGGGAGCAACAAATTGATTATGAAGACTCTCTGATTATTTTTCTTTCTTGTGGTAGAGTGGGTCATGCTTCCTTTACTTGCTTGAAGAAGAAAAGAGAACACATTGTTTGGAAGAAAAAAGAAAAGGTGACAAATATTGTGGAAGGCTCCACTATTCGTTCAAGAGCTCTCGTTTGCTCTCTAATTTTTTAGGCTTGGCTGTTTCTAGTGGTGATCTCGTTTGGTCTCCTTGTAACAAAAAGATGAAAAGATTGGTTGATAGGAATCCCTATATTATGGTCAAAACTTTCAGTAAAAAAGGATGTACTATGATGCCACCATACTATTACTATAGGGCAGAGTAGTAGGGCACTCCATAGAGAACCTATGGATATTTCAGGGCTAATATTGGTAAGAAGGCCCTTCCCTTTGCACCTAGGTCCATAACCAAAAGAAAATACAACTACAGAACAAAGTCATATACCATTTCTTCCCATTCAAAAGCAACTGTTAAATTGAGCGACGTAAAGCCCACCCAAACCACATATATCAAAATAATGGATGATGTCAAATAACTGGCCAAGATGCATATGACAGAAACAGAGACAGCCCAAAAAGTGCCATCAAGAAACTTAGAAATACTTAATTCAACGGACATATTAAAGATTAAATTATTTTAATAGATCAAAAAGTGTTTCTCAGATTCCAGGAAAGGGAGAGATGAGGATATGGTTTTGGAGGAGGCAAAAAAAATATTCAAAATTATGGGGACAGAAGGGCGGCAGGGGTATGCCTATTAAAATAACTTAAACAAACAAAAAGAAGCTGAAAATTTACAAACAAATAAAATGTGCAGCATTTGCAATGACAATCCTCCCCCTTTTAGGTTTTATGGGGGCTTTTAGTATTTTCTCCTTATAAGGTTTCTTTTCTTATTTTTAGACAAGTAACAAATAATAACAACAAAGACAGGCCAGGTAAATGCAAACCATTAATGAAACCTATTTGTATAAATGCTCAAAAATCTAAGTTGAGAAAGGCTCAATTATATACATAGCCATCCTTGTCATCCAGTTTCTCTTCATACTCAAGCATTGTAAACCATTTTGAGCAAGGCAAGAGAATACATAATTCCATAGGTAGAAAATTCAAAATTAGCAATATATAGAGTACATGAACTAGAACTCAAACCAGAAACAGGAGCTTACAGGTAGTCTAATTTAGTAAGAAGAACTATAGATCTAATTGCGTTTCTTACAAAAATATTAGGCTTTTATAATTTTATTTTAACAATCTGAATCTTTCTCCTTGATAAGTTGATAACCGCAATGGCAGATGTATTCGGTTGAAGTCAACATGGTAGATTATTCTTGGCAATCCGTGTACTTCTTTAATCACTTATTTCATTATACTAAGTGCTACTTTTCATTTGACTGCCATGAGATGCTCTAAAATGTTGGGCCACGTTTCAACAGAAAACTGTCAAAAATTTATCACCTCTCCTTATAAACCAAAAGATTAACTGAATACAAAACACAAAGCCCTTAGAAAATCATAACGATGGTCAAAGACTCAAAATTACTTCATTATGAAACTCTACAGTTAAAAATCTTAAAGCCAGTAGTAGTACCAAGCAAAATGAACTTTGTAGAAGTAAAACATGTAGCACACCCCATCTGCTCCCATGGAAATTCAGGCTAATATCCAATGTTAACTAGTTGAAATCAGTTGATTTAATAACCCTTAGGAGATTAATTTAGGAAAATATTAGATGGTCTCTTAAATATATGGCATTTTTATCTACAGTACAGATGCCTCTTCTTGTAAAGGGGCTACAGAAGAAAAAGCACTAAAGGGACAGAAATTTGAGCCAATATTATATTCACACTCTCACACGGTTCACAACATAGAGGATCCATGTTGGATTAAAGCATAAGAAGCTTGCTTGATATAATCATGTGAAAATATAGTGCCAATCTTGCTTGAGATAATGAATATAAATAAGCTCCACTTGCACTTTTCAAATTCAATGTGTTTCAGTAAAAACAGTTTTAGTATATCTTTTAACCTTGAATAAAGCAACTAAAGAAACAAGTTCCCAATTTACTTCATAACAGAATAAGGTGATTGATAATATAAGTTCAAAGTTGGCTCCAATGGTTCAGGGTTAATTACTTCATAAAATTATCACCTCATTTGCTTTTACCAATTTTTACATTTCTTGACAAACGTGTGACCAATAGTTTCAATACAGAAGCTCTGTGAACAATTACGGATGACAATCACAGAAGGCTTTGCTTTTCTACAATGTCATATTAACTTGCTTCATCCATGATGTTTTTGCTTCAAAACACTATTCAATATATCATTGCTTTTAAAACTAGTTCCAACAACCTTTAGCACAAGGCAAGTGACAGTGTGAAACCACAATGGGGAATGTCAATCAGTAATTCCATACTTGGTGTCTAGAAAATATTTAATTCAATGGCTAAGCTCACAATGTCCACTTGCAAGAGTAGGATCAGATTTATTTCACACACAAGCTACTAAATTGACCATCTAATTGCACTTCTTAAATGTTGGCAAGTACAACAGAACCACCTCAACATAAATGCAAATGCAATTCAGCCTAGTTCAGCCTCTTCCATAAAATATTAACTTATGATAGTTTCTGAAATCACAGATACACAAAAGTAACATATGAAAGAGGAAAATTAGAGGCGGATTGAACAGAACCTGCAATCAAGGACAGTCTGTCATCTAGCCATCAAAAATAGCTGTGTTATCCGATCTTCTAGGGTACTGACAAGATTTGGGTACACTTTGAACTGCATCCATGATCCAGTTTGGTCCACCTGCAGATGTGCACAGGATGCAAATCAGGGGAGACAGTTTCATCTGGGACAAACCCAAGGAGATTCCAAGCAGCCAGCTAAACCCGTCCAAGTTTTTCTTTCTTTATTGTGTTTTTAATTTTTCCACCTTTGACTTTACCTTTTAAAAATTTATGAAAGTGGTGTGCCATGAAGGTCTGTGGTTTTTAAGGTCTTCATTTAAGCTCGGTGCCAGGGGCTCTACCCCTCAATCCCACCATGTATCAATGATTGGAAACACATCAGGGTTACCACCCCTAAACCCCGTGAGGGGATTAGGGGGTTATGCTTTTAGTGACATAAGAGTTTATGGTAATTTTGTTGATTATATTATGCTATATGGTATTCTAAACTTTATTCATGCTTTTAGGATATATATATATAACTTTTTTCCATTGACACCTTTGACTTTACTTTCCAAAAATTTATGAAAATGGTGTGTGCCATGAATGTCTGTGGTTTTGAAGGTCTTCATTTAAGCTCAGTGGCAGGGGGTCTGTCCCTCGACCCCACCATTTATCACGATTGGAAACACATCAGGGGTACCACCCTGAACTGCATGAGTTGTTAGGGGATTATGCTTTTAATGACATTAGAGTTTATGGTAATTTTTTTTATTATATTATGCTATATAATATTCTAAATTTTATTCCTACTTTTAGGCTGCAAGTGTGAAAATTCTATTGCAGTTACTGATTATTAATCTCCTATCTAATACATAGATTATTTGACTCTGAAAATTAATTCTCAGCAAATATCGAAAAATAACACAACTGCAACTTCACCAATAAAAACTCACAAGAATAGAGAAACATTCACAATAATGAACACAATATTTTTGGACAAATTGTCCGTGGAAAAACCCCGAGGAAAACCACTACTGCAGATGAGGAATTATATTAAACTTCAGCAAATTAAGGAATACAAAAGCTGCTTGCCTCTTCTGGCAGAGCTCGGCAATATTCTTCTCCGGAAATTCTTCCCTCAATTTCTCTTGCTGAAATTCCACAGCTGCTATCCCCAACGCTATCACTGCGCCCTTGCTAACACTGCAAGACTATTTGCTCTCACTGCAAATTTACTACTTGCTAACACTGCAAGTCTTTCTCAAGTATCTCTACTTGCTATCACTACAAGTCTACTTGTTGTTGTGTTCTCCAATTGCCCATTGATCCCCTTTTATACTTTTCTCATTGGAAAACCAATGGCCATGATTTAATCTCAATCAATGGCTAAGATTAAATAGACTCTAAAAACCCTAACTAACTGGATTCTAGAAGTCTCTAGGAGAATCAATTTATTTAATTACATAATTATCTAGACAACTCAGCCCTTTCTAGAAGTTTCTAGAAAATAATTAAATAATTAAATGACACTTCTAGACAATGGAGACACCTGTCCAAGCTACATAAATTAACACTCCCTCTTAGCGAGGAAGGTGTTCTGCATGACACCCAACTTATCTCTGAAGAAGATGAATTTCGCCTTCCCCAATGCCTTGGTCAAAATGTCTGCTACCTGCTGATCTGTAGGTATATACTGTAGCTGAACAATCCCGCGCTGTACACAATCTCTGATGAAATGATATCTAATGTCTATATGCTTAGACCTATCATGAAACACCGGATTCTCAGTCAACTTGATGCAACTCTGATTGTCGCAATGTATCACCGTAGTCTCAACCCTCTGACCAAACAAGGCCACCAGCAACTTCCGAAGCCATATCGCCTCACACGTCGCCATGCTAGCTGCTATTCTGCCTCTGCAGAACTCAAAGCCACAGACTTCTGCTTCCTGCATACCAAGAGACAACTCCTGATCCCAAGCTAAAGCAACACCCTGAAGTGCTTTTCCTGTCCGTTGTACTGCCTG
Organism: Sequoia sempervirens; assembly: GCA_007258455.2. Taxonomy (NCBI): domain Eukaryota; kingdom Viridiplantae; phylum Streptophyta; class Pinopsida; order Cupressales; family Cupressaceae; genus Sequoia; species Sequoia sempervirens. The sequence goes on from VDFB02000008.1 coordinate 47,528,098, forward strand.
CCCAATCTGCGTCAGTATAGCCTATCAACCTGATACCATCACCTCGAGCATATTTAATTCCATACTCGATTGTACCACGCAAATACCGCAACACATGCTTTGCCGCTGTCCAATGCACTCTCTTCGGCTCCACCATGAACTGACTAAGAGAGTTTACTGCAAAGGATATATCTGGCCTGGTGTTGACCAAATACATGAGAGACCCAATCAACTGCCTGTATAAGGTGGGGTCTACATCCTCCTCTCTGGATGTCTCTACCTTCTTCCAATTCGTGATCATAGGAGTAGACATGGCTCTGCAATCCTCCATCTCGAACCTCCTCAAGATTTCGATGCAGTATTTCCCTTGTCCAAGGAAAATCTCTCCATCTGTCTGCCATACCTCCATGCCTAGAAAGTAGTGCATAAGCCCCAAATCCTTCATCTCGAACTCTGCTGCAAGGTCCCTCTTGCTTTCCTCTATGAGCCCTAGTGAACCTGTTAAAAACAAGTCGTCCACATAAAGAACAAGAATGAGAACCTCACCCCCAACCACCAAGTAGTAGAGGTTAGCATCCGCTTCACTCTTCACGAAGCCCATTCCCTGCAAGTATCTATCAATGTGCTCATACCACGCCCTGGGAGCCTGCTTGAGTCCGTACAAAGCTCTCTTCAATCTGCACACGTGGGTTTCACTGCTGTGTGCCACAAAGCCCTCTGGTTGTTCTATGTATACCTCCTCTTTCAATTCACCATTAAGAAACGCCGTCTTGACATCCATCTGATGGATCTGCCATCCCATTTGTGCTGCAAGAGAGATCACGACTCGTATAGAAGTATACCTGGCCACTGGAGCAAATGTCTCCTCATAGTCAATTCCCTCCTTCTGAGAGAACCCCTTGGCCACAAACCTTGCCTTGTATTTCTCGATGCTACCATCTACACCGTGCTTGATCTTATAGATCCAGCATGATCCAACCACTGCCCTATCTGTTGGTCTAGGCACAACCTCCCACACATCGTTCTGCACTATTGAGGTATACTCCTCAACCATTGCATCTTGCCACACTTGTTGCTGTGCAGCCTCCTGATAGCTAGAAGGTTCACTATCTACCAACTGACTAACTAATGCCATATAGTCATCATACCTGGCTGGTTGTCTCCGCTGTCTACTACTCATCCTAGGAGCTCCCACAAACTCCTGAGTATTACTTTGTGACTGCTGGTTCTTGCTACCAACTGTAGAGGATGAAGTATCAACCTCCATATCACCCTGATGCATCTCTTGGATCTGCTGCATCTGCTGCTCCATACTCTGCGAATTCTCAGCACCTGAGCTTGTACATGTACTAGTAACTGTACTCGAGCTTCGCTGTCCTTGATCTGGTTGAATGATCCTTGGAGCTTCCACTAGTTGCTCACTCTGATCATCTGCTGGCAAATCTCTGGACCTCCTAAATGCCTTGTCCTCCATGAACTTGACATCACACCTAACTATAGTCCTCCTGGTCCCTGGAATAAATATCCGATATGCCTTTGAGGTTTCACTGTACCCCACAAAGTACCCCTTCTCTGCAGTTTGATCTAACTTGGAACGTGTCGCACCTGGAATGTGACAATACGCCAAACTCCCAAATATCCTGAAGTGGCTAACATCTGGCTTCTTCCCTGAGAACGCCTCCTCTGGTGTCATCTTGCCTAATACCTTATGTGGAACCCTGTTTTGTATGTACACTGCTGTACTGCATGCCTCTGCCCATAAGTAACGTGGCATATCCTGGTCATACAGCATAGCCCTTGCCGCCTCTGATATAGACCGATTCTTCCTCTCAGCAACCCCATTCTGTTGTGGGTTGTAAGGAACAGTCCACTCTCTCTTGATTCCTTCCCTGGTACGAACTCCTGAACTCTTTCCCTTTGTACTCGCCTCCATTGTCTCCGAAGAACCTTTATCTTCCTCCCCGAATTCTCCACAAGAGCTTTGAACTCTTGGAAGCGACTGAAAACCTCATCCTTGGTCTTCAAGAAGTATATCCAGGTCTTCCTAGAGAAATCATCAATAAAAGTAACAAAGTACTCATATCCTCTGAGAGACTTCGTCGACATTGGTCCACATATGTCTGAATGTACTAGATCAAGAACACCCTTGGATCTAGTGTCACTCCTTGGAAAAGTTGCTTTCGCAAACTTCCCCAACACACATCCCTTACATACATCATCATGCTCTGTGCTCACCTCAGGAACACCTGTCACTGTCTCACGAAGCAATTTAAGTGCTCCATGATGTATATGGCCCATCCTCCTATGCCATAGCTCTCCTTGATCTCTAGAATTACTGCTGCTCATCAGTGCCTTATGAGTATCAAACTGCAACCTGTAAAGCCGGCCGCTCCTAACTCCAATAGCTATGGGTGATTTCCAATCCTTGTGCTTAATTAACACACTTGCCCCTCTAAAGAGTACATTATAACCTTTATCCTGAAGGACAGATATGGAAATCAAATTCATACCTAAGCCTGGCACATGCAACACATCATGAATGGGAATCCGATTACCATTCTCCCTCTGAAATAGAACAGTCCCTTTCCCAACTGGATTGAGCTTGGACATGTTCCCCATAGAAATCTGCATTTTGATGTCCTCCTTATAGCTGGAGAAGTACTCTCTAACTCCTGTCATATGAAATGACGCCCCACTATCTATATACCAAACACCCTATGAGGTTGAGCTAGCCATACAAGCTATGAGAGCGAACTCATCCTCCATTCTACTAGAGAGCTCATCTGCACTTGCTGAAGCTGCTGTCTGCTTCTTGCCTTTCTTCCTTTGCGGGCAATCGCTGACATAGTGGCCAAACTCGTGACAGCCATAGCACTTGACTTTAGATAGGTCCTTCTTCTTCTTCTCACCTTGTGGATTTGATCCTTTACTAGACCCCTTCTTTGCTTTCCCTTTTCCTGCAAGGGCAACGTTCTCCTGTTCTGCCTCACTTTGCTGACTCTTGCTACTGGTCCTATTGACAGTCTCGTTCCATTCTCATAACTTGATTTTGAACAAAACATCCCACTGCTTTTAATACTAAGCTCTCGACAATAGATCCAAACACAGAAGCTCTCCTAACACAAAGACTGTTTGCTTGTCACCCTCTAACATCCAGTCCTTCAAACCTTTGCAAGGCATTGTGGTTATTCTGTAAGATTCAGCTTCATCTTTCCTACTTTGTGCGAACTATGAAATCAATGGCTAAGATTCAAATAGATCTCAGGAGAATCTTTATTTAAGAAGTCTAGACAACTCAATTTTTCTAGAAGCAGAAAATAATTAAATAATTAAATAATTTGAACTTCTAGACAATGGAGACAAATTAATTAAGCACTAATGGCCATGTGACTCATGATGATTGCCCATTGATCCCCTTTTATACTTTTCTCATTGGAAAACCAATGGCCATGATTTAATCTCAATCAATGGCTAAGATTAAATAGACTCTAAAAACCCTAACTAACTGGATTCTAGAAGTCTCTAGGAGAATCAATTTATTTAATTACATAATTATCTAGACAACTCAGCCCTTTCTAGAAGTTTTAGAAAATAATTAAATAATTAAATAATTAAATGACACTTCTAGACAATGGAGACACCTGTCCAAGCTACATAAATTAACAGCAAGTGTGTGTATATATATATGAATGATTTTTATATGTTTTTGTGTGAATGAATTCAACCAGAAAAAGTTTGTTGGACCCACAAACCTGAACCAGTATCTGTACGAGAACCAGTAACTTAAAAAAATAAATAAGAGAGTTGAATATTCCACCAGTCTGAAAAGCTATATTTCACCTCTAAGCCTTCCAATAATGTTATCTTATGTTACAAGCTCTCTTGTTAACAAGGAAATTAACAAAAAAAAATTAGAAGGACAAGCTAAATGGTTCCTTGCATTATCGGTTGCACACTTTTGTATGTGAATACTAAATTATCAATAAACATGAAAGAGCCAAAAATGTAAATAAATATTAAGTTTTATGGTTGAATATAATGTTCAATTCCTCAACATTTATAACGAAAATCACAAATTCTCAAAACCAAATAAAATTCAGATCCCACCAAACAAAATGAGCTAAAATTTAAAAATTCATTAGTTTTTTCCCTATAATTATATAAATTTTATTTATTTAATTATTTTCTACCTTTCCGTCTCGTATTAAATAATTATTTTAATTATTTAACAGTTTATCCACTTTTAATTAAATCATTATTTATATTAAATTTCTGACATTTTCCCTTTCTTTTATAATTAAATAATTGTTTAATTATTCACTTTCCCTCCTAGATTAAATAATTCTCTTTTATAATTATTTAATTTACTCCACAACCTCTTTATATCATTCTTATCAGTTCTAGTTCTCTCTATCTGTGTCATTCATATCCCTTCACCTCTCAATTAATGTCCACCCTTATAAGGTTTTATTACTTTTTAATCTCCACCATCCATCCCTAACTAAACCCTATTTTTTCCCTAACCCTATTTCATTGCTTCTCAAACAATCGTATCCATTGATCTTCATTGTTTGATCTTGCCCATTCATTCAGATTTGGTGTTATATAAAAGAGACCTATCGCTTTCATGTCAACCCTAGCTTGATAGAGACAACCATAAGCACTATCTTTGATATAAAATAAAATGAAGGAGCAATGACCTGGATTCAATCATGGCATAGAGACTATTGGTAATATTATTTTATCATTTTATATTTCTATGTTCATTTTTGCTTCATTGTTGAGATTTTTTTATTACAATTGTACTGTAAATTGGAATAGTTTATTAAATTCATAGGAGAAAACATAAATTACTCTTTTATTTTAGCTCAGAAAAATCTTTCAAATACTTGTAACCCTATTCTATAGAGTGAAATCCTTGTTGAGATTTTTTGTCCTTACAACTGTACTATAAATTGGAATAGCTTATTAAATTTGTAATAAAAAATAGAATAGTACTCTTTTATTTTAGCTCCTTTTTTTTCTTTTCAAATACCCATAGTTGTCGAATATATTGAGATGACTTGTAATTTTCTTGTAATTGGAATAGCCTATTAAATTCATAATGGAAAATACAAAAGTACTCTTTTCTTTTAGCTCAATTTTTTTTTTCAAATACCCATAATTGTAAAATATATGAAGATGACATATTCTTATAATTTTCTTGTAATTGGAATAGCTTGTTAAATTTATAATGGAAAATACTAAAGTACTCTTTTAGTTTAGCTCAAAAAAATATTTCAAATACCCATAACCCTATGCTATAGATTGAAACCCTTGTTGAGATTAGGGTCCTATGACTTGAGTTTTTTTTATTTGATGGTTGATACTATTGATTCATTCCTTTTCCCTTGATTCTACCCTATTTTACAGAATGAAATAGTTTTTGAGAAAATAGAAAAGTACTCTTTTGTTTTAGCTCAAAAGAATCTTTCAAATACGCATAACCCTATTCTACAGATGGAATCCTTGTTGAGATTTTTGTCATAGAATGAAATCCTTGTTGACTACGTTGTAAGTTGGAATAGCTTATTAAATTCATAATGGAAAATATAAAAGTACTCTTTTATTTTAGCTCAAAAAAGATATTTCAAATACCCATAGTTGTAAAATATATGCAGAGGACAAGTATGAGATTTTTGTAATTTTCATCTAATTGCAATAAGATGGAAAATATAAAAGTACTCTTTTATTTTAGCTGAAAAAAATCTTTCAAATACCTAGTCAGTATGACAGTTGGGACAGGGAAAATGAGGGGCATTTTATACCATGTTCCTTCTTCCAGCATTGTACCATGTGAGGGGTGTTTTGTACCATGTGAATGTGATGGCTGGAAGAATTATCCAAAGAAAGTATATAAGGTTAATGGTAGTAGAAACACAATCTAGAAATCTATATTTTGCTTGAAAATTTTCCAGATCAAACAGCCCCCAAAGTACTGAGTATTACACTATTTAGTCTGTTATTACTGTTGGATCTATTTGAGATTTGACCAAAATAAAATAGTATTCTCAACAGATCAAACAAGATTATTAGACAAACATATCCGAATAGAGGATAACAAAACCCTGGGATCTAAGAGAAAGTAAATACACAATAAAAAGTAAAAGCATGGAAAAGAAACATAGAAGTAGTACATTTTCTCTCTGCGTTGTAAGGCGTCCTTTTAGCTCTATCATTGATGATGAGGGGGAATGTTGTAGGGTCATGTGGGATTTGGACCAGGACTTCAATGACTCAACCGGATCTTCAATCTAAAGGGCCCAACTCTGCTCCCGTCAAAGCCCGCCTTGCCGCTTGAAAGAAAGTTATAAACCTAACCCATGCTTATTCGAGCTGATCGCCACTTCTTTTACTGCCCCTATACAAAAAAGAAACATTCTGTAAGAAACAATAAACTACATCTATTTGATATGTCAGTTTGATCAACAAAAATAAACTAAAAAAAAAATCTACATGCCATATGCTTGGAATATGTCTCGCAAAAGGTTGTTCGATACTGTGACATCAACATTGAAAGCTACTATGACATCAACATCGAAACGTCCATAGTAGCTTGCAATGTTAATGCCACAGTATTGAACAACCATTTGCGAGACATATTCCAAGCATATGGCATGTAGATTTTTTTTTTTTTTTCGGTTTATTTTTGTTGATCAAACCGACATATCAAATAGATGTAGTTTATTGTTTCTTAGAGAATGGTTTTTTTTAATTTATTTTTTTGTGTATAGAGGCAGTAAAAGAAGTGGCGACCAGCCCTAATAAGCATGGGGTTAGGTTTATTACTTTCTTTCATGCGGCAGATGCAAAGCGAGCCCAGGTAGGCTTGGACGAGCGCAGAGTTGGGCCCTTTAGATTGAAGATTCGGTTGAGTCATTGGAGTCCTGGTCCAAATCCCACATGACCCTACAATATTCCCCCTCGTTATCAGCGATAGAGATAAAAGGACGCCGTATAACGTAGAGAGAAAATGTACTACCATGTTTATTTTCCATGCTTTTACTTTTAATTATGTATTTACTTTCTCTCAGATCCCAGGGTTTTGTTATGCTCTATTCGGATATATTTGTCTAATAATCTCCTTTGATCTGTTGAGAATGCTATTTTATTGGGTCAGATTTCAAATAGATCCAGCAGTAGGTAATACCAGAATAAATAGTATAATACCCAGTACTTTTGGGGGCTATTTGATCTGAAAAATTTTCAAGCAAAATATAGATTTCTAGATTGTGTTTCTACTACCATTAATCTTATATACTTTCTTTGGATACTTCCTCCAGCCATCACATTCATCTGGTAGTAGTTTCATTTTTATTCAGCATGCAACTGTATCTCCCTTTATGAATAGCATGGGTAATGAGCTCAAAGCCTCCGTCACGGAATATCACATTGAACGTAGGCAGAAAAAGAAGCTAATGACTAGGAAGGATCCTATTGCACCAAGGCCGAACAGAACTGGCTATGAGGATGAAAAACTAGTATGTAAATGACAAAATTAGTGTTTCACTTACAACTATATGTACAAAATGTTTATATTGAGTTTATATTAATTTGTTTTCTATGACAGCCTTATAAAACGCGTGGTATACAAGAAAAAGAGCGCTATAGAAAAGAGATGTGTGAATCCTTTCGACTTCAGGCTCAACGTGTGCTGGTTGAAGCCAGCAGTGAAGATATGAATGACTCAATAGTTTTTAGTTTTAAAATAGATTTTAAAGCGTCGTTATTTTAGCTTTAGTTTTTAGCTTTTAAAGCATAATAAAACTGCATGTTTGTGTGCAGTTAGTCTTAGGTGTAGCTTTAGTTTTAATTAGCTTTCTTTTTCTCTTCAAGCCTTGTTTTTTATTTTAGCTTTCTTAGCTTTGTTCTTGTACATTATTCACTGTCCTCAAAGCTCTTTAAATATAATTCTTTGTAACAGTGTTAGACAATTCAGTACAATACGGTTGAACAAAGATAATATTACAGTCTGCTATTTTTTTCAATTTTTTGTTCAATATTCAATTCTCTATAAATGATGAAACTGTTTATCAAGTTTATGGCTTTGTTAATCTCATTATAGTATAAATGTTTTAGATTTATATCTTTCATTTGGTATCAGAGCAGGTTGCAGAATTTTTTGATTGTGCAGATAGCAGGGTTAGAGAAGCAGTTATCTCCAAATGGCCAATAGCAACAGTTTACCATTTCAGCTTCCATTGTTTTCTGGAGATAACTATGATTATTGGAGTATTAAAATGAAGACCCTACTATTATCCCAAGAACTTTGGGAATTAGTGGAAGGAGGATACCGAGAACCTACATATTAGACTGCATTAAATGCCTTGACACAACAACAACGAAATCAGATGAAAGAAGACATAAAGAAGGATAACAAAGCTCTTTTTACCATTCAATCTGCATTGGATGTTTCAATTTTCCCCTGAATTGCTGGTATGACAAAATCAAAGGATGCATGGGAGGCTTTACAAATTGCATATCAAGGTACAGACAAAATCAGATTGGTAAGAATTCAAACTTTTTGAAGAGAATTTGCAAATTTAATGATGAGCAAAACTGAGTCTATTCATGAATTTATTACTAGAGCTCAAGGTGTTGTGAATCAGCTTAGGATTCAAGGGGAAACAATAACTGAACAAACAATTGTAGAAAAAATTCTAAGATCCATTCCTCCTAAATTTGATCCAGTGGTGATAGCCATTGAAGAAAGTAAAGATTTAACTACTTTCAAAGTTGCATAGTTGACAGGTTCTTTGCAGTCTCATGAAGAGCGTATGCAACATTCTACGGAAAGTTTGGTGCAAGCTTTCCAATCTTTTGTAAAACTTGAAGAAAAGTCTTCTTCCTCTCACCCCACTAAATATCAAGGTGAATCTTCTTCTAATAATAGAGGACGATGTAGAGGAAGAGGAAGAGGATGAAGTTCTGTAGATCGGAGGAGTATCCAGTGCCGATATTGTGAAAGGTATGGTCATTATGAATTTGAGTGCGGAAAGAAGAAATCTGACTTGAATAAGTCAAGAGCCAATTATACAGAAGATTCTTCTACAGATACAAAACATTCTACCTTTTTCACATGCAATTTGGCAAAAGAACACCAAGAGGATGTCTGGTTCTTGGACAGCGGCTACTCCAATCACATGATAGGTAAATCTGATCTCTTTGTCAAGTTAGATGATTCAGTACGAAGTCAAGTTAAATTTGGAGATGATAAGGAGGTTGATGTAATGGGAAAAAGGTACCCTTGTAGTCAAGACTAAGCAAGGAGAAACTACTCATATTCATGATACTTTGTTTGTGCCACAGTTACAACATAATCTTTTGAGTATTAGGTAGCTTGTAGGAAAAAATTATAAAGTAGTGTTTGAAGATAACTATTGCAAGATATTTGATAAATCTAACAATCATCATCTTGTAGTAAATACTTGTATGACAAAGAACAGATTGTTTTCTCTCACATTGGTTTCTAGTTAGTTGCATGCACTCAAATCAACCACAGATGATTCGTGGTTATGGCATCAGCGATATGGTCATCTAAATTTTCAAGGGTTATCTTTGCTCAATAAAAAGAATATGGTAAGAGGGCTTCCTCAAATCAAGGCAAAAGAAGTTTGTTCAAGGTGTGCATTTGGCAAGCATCATCGAGATAGTTTTCTGATGAATAAATCTTGGAGAGCAAAATCTCCTCTAGAGCTTGTGCATGCTGACATTTGTGGTGACATGCAAGAGGAATTATTGGGTAAGAACCTTTATTTTTTTACTTTCATTAATGATTACTCACGCCACACTTGGGTTATTTTCTTAAGCAGAAATCTGAAGCCTTTACATGCTTCAAGAATTTTAAAGCTATGGCTGAAAAACAAAGTGGGTATCATATCAAGATACTCATAATAGATAGAGGGGGAGAGTTTACCTCTAATGAGTTTGCTGATTTTTGTATCAAGAATGGGATACAAGGACAGCTTGCTGCTGCGTATACACCTCAGCAGAATGGTATTGCTGAAAGAAAGAACCGTACCATCATGGAAATGGCACGAAGCATGTTGCAGACAAAAAATCTTCCAAATATTTTTTGGGGAGAAGCAGTTGCAACTAGAGTATATATTTTGAATAGAAGTCCCACGAAAGTTGTTCAAAACATCACTCTAAAGGAAGCCTGGAGTGGTCACAAGCCTTGAGTGGCTCATCTTCGAGTCTTTGGATGTTTGGCATATGTGCACATTCCAGTTCAAAAGCAGAAGAAGTTGGATGCCAAATCCCAACTTTGTATCTTTGTGGGATATTCTACTGCAACTAAGGGATATAGATTCTATAATCCTGACACAAAGCAATGGATTGTTAGTTGGGATGTGATTTTTGATGAAGGGGGAGTATGGCAGTGGAAAGATGGTGTGCAGCAAAACCCATCATTAATCATAAACATGGAAGATAATACTATTCCTCCTCTCCCCACAAGCTCAAGTGGAAGTTCAAGCTCAAGTTCCAGTCCTCCAAGTTCACCCAGTTCTTCTAATAGCACAAATTCTGATAGTGATTCACCTCCACCATCACCTCCACCATTAGTTCCAAGAAAGGTACAAAGTTTGCTTGATATTTATTAGAGGAGTGCAAATATAGTTCCAGTTGTTAATTTTGCTTTATTTAGTACAATTCAAGTTGAACCCTCTATGTATGAAGAAGCAGTGAAAGAACTAGTATGGGTTAATGCTATGAATGATGAGATGAATTCCATTCATAAGAATAATACTTGAGAATTAGTGCAACTTCCCAAAGATAAACAGGTGATTGGTGTGAAATGGATCTACAAAGTCAAATATCATGCTGATGGTTCAGTGGAATGACATAAGGCAAGATTAGTTGCCAAAGGATTTGCACAAACTCCTGGAGTGGATTATGCAAAAAAAATTGCTCCTGTGGCTAGACTTGATACAGTAAAGATTATATTGTCTATAGCTGCATAGTACAAGTGGCCAATATTTCAAATGGATGTGAAATCAGCACTCCTTAATGGTTATATAGATGAGGAAGTTTATGTGGAACAACCTATGGGTTATGAAGTTCAAGGAAAAGAACACTTAGTCTACAAGTTGAAGAAAACTCTTTATGGGTTGAAGCAAGCTCCTCGTGGTTGGTATGCTAGAATTGACAGTTATTTCATGAAGAAGGGATTCAACAGAAGCCACTCAGAGCCAACCTTGTATGTCCACTGTATTGGTAATGATATTCTCATAGTTTGTCTTTATGTTGATGATCTTATTTATACAGGTAACAACAAAGCTCTCATAGAGAAGTTTCAAGCAGAAATGAAACAAGAATTTGAAATGTCAGATCTGGGACTCATGCACTATTTTCTTGGTGTGGAGGTACTACAAACATCAAAAGGTATATATATTTCTCAAACCAAGTATGTTGCTGATTTGTTGAAGAAGTTTAGATTGGTGGACTGCAAAGCACTTGCAACCCCCATAGCAATTGGTGAGAAATTAACTAAGGAGGATATTAGTCCCAAGGTTGATTGTACTTTTTATAGAAGTTTGGTTGGTAGTCTTATGTACCTCACAACCACTAGACCCGATATTATGTATGCTGTGAGCCTCATCTCTCAATTCATGCAGGATCCACATGAGTCTCATTGGCGAGTTGCTAAAAGAATTTTGAGGTATGTGAGTGGTACAAAAAAATTTGGAATTCATTATTCTCCCACTAAAAAGTTTGAGTTAGTTGGTTACACAGATTCTGATTGGGCTGGTTTAGTGGATGATAGAAAGTCTACATCTGGATATGTTTTTTCACTTGGTTCTGGAGTTGTTTCTTGGAGTAGTAAAAAATAGGCAACGGTGGCTCTTTCTTCAGCAGAAGTGGAATACATGGCAGCATCATCAGCAAGTTCTCAAGCGGTATGGATGAGAAGGATATTGGCAGATCTACATTTGGTTCAGGAGCATCCAACCACCATTTATTGTGATAACAATAGCACTATTGCCATGACAAAGAATCATGTGTTTCATGCCAGAATGAAACACATAGAGATCCGACATCATTACATCCGTGACTTGGTTCAAGATGGACAAGTGGAGTTGCAGTTCTGTCCTACATCTGAGCAAGTTGCTGATATTTTTACCAAGGCTCTTTCTACAGCAAGTTTTGTGACCTTGAGAAATTAGTTGGGACTCACCCCTATTGATCATTCAGGGGGAGATTGAAGATATGAACGATTCAATAGTTTTTTTGTTTTAAAACAGATTTTAAAGCGTCCTTATTTTAGCTTTAGTTTTTAGCTTTTAAAGCATAATAAAACTGCATGTTTGTGTGCAGTTAGTCTTAGGCGTAGCTTTAGTTTTAATTAGTTTTCTTTTTCTCTTCAAGCCTTGTTTTTTATTTTAGCTTTCTTAGATTTGTTCTTGTACAGCTTATTCGCTGTCCTCAAAGCTCTTTAAATAGAATTCTTTGTAACAATGTTAGACAATTCAATACAATACGGTTGAACAGAGATAATATTACAGTCTGCTGTTTTTTTTTCAGTTTTCTGTTCAATGTTCAATTCTCTATAAATGATGAAACTGTTTATCAAGTTTATGGCTTTGTTAATCTCAGTATAGTATAAATGTTTTAGATTTATATCTTTCAAGCAGTTCTCCGAGTAGTCAAATCAGTAGAACTTAAACAAGGACTCATACCGTACCAGTAGTAGGTAGTGTTAAGTACATCCGGACTGTAAGTTTGTGGACATTGAATGCATTTTTCTTGTTGCAAACAAGCAACAGATTTTGTTCATATTCAACAAGTGCTGCCAATAGACTCGGCTTTGATTATCAAATTGGCCAATTAAATATTTAATGCAATCTGTGGCTCCGTGAGCAAGTATTATTCCTGACTGTTGAAGCATTTTGTTTTGTTCCAGGTTTGATTATTAATTTTCTCGCAAAATAATAGTTTACCATCCATGCCTTTATAGGCATTGACATTACAATTGCTACACGGCTAGCTTTCCTCCTCTTTAGTGCAACCCTTTTTTTTCAAAAGTGTAATCTTTGAACAAGCGTACTTTTCATAGGAAAAAAAATTGTTTGCAAGGTGATTTGTAATTGATTTTGAAAATAATAAGTCAAAATATAAAATAAATAGACCTCTATTTATTCCTGGGATAGAATGAACTCCATCTATATTGGACTTCACTGGCCTTTTTGTTTACCTTAAATTTCATAGCTTATCATTGCGTGTTTACCACACGCTTTAAGGTTTGGGGTTGAAATAGCTGTTTCAATTAATATAAATTATGTACAAGATCCCTTATTGCAAGAAAGAACTAGGAGACTAAGAGGCCCTTTCAAGAAATTTCCATTTGTTTAGCTCTTTTTCCCTGCATTGTCACTCTTTTTTAGTATTCAATTGTACTCGAGTGTTAGTGATTTTTGTGTTACAAGTGAATGGCATATAAGAACGTTGCATTTGCAGTATGCGTTTGGCCCCTGGTGCAAATTAATATACAGAAATATTAACTAAGTAAATGCATCCAATATATTTATGGAGTACCTTTTAAAGTAACCATGCAGCCTTAGTTTCTAGGCAACCATGTAAAGCATTTAATGACAATATAACAGAAATTTATTGTTGATTAAGGGATCATGTTAAATATCTATATTTTGGCACACTGATAGAGATAATTAAGCTCTCATGGTTTAACCATGGTATAAACTTCTTAAAGTTATGTGTAATGCTATGCTGTTTCAAGTTTTCTGAATTGACAGAAAATCTTTGGGGATTATTAAATCACTCCTTGGGCCTTTTATGCAATTAAATCTTTGTCCTGTCCAGCTGATATTTGGACAAGGTTTCAATGTGTTGACAATTAATTCATTTTGAATTCCAAATATTACCTGTACCTACAGGAAAATATGATCTTGTTGATGTTAGGATCAACCAACCAGCAGCTATATATTGTTTATTTATTTTTTAGGGGTTAAATTGTCTTTGAGCAGATGTTCAAGTCTGTGTAATGACTGGCTGGAATCTTAGATGATATAGTACTGGTCTGAACTCGAACCACACATTTGAAGCACATTTTACTTTTGAGAGAAGCTTTTTAAATATAATGTCGGGTTTCAGAAATATTCAAGTGCGACAGGACAAAGAATATTCACACTTTGAAATATCCTTTAGAAGTGATGGTCTGAAAAAATTGAATCCTGCCTAGTTTTCAAATTATAAATCAACAGTGTATGCTAATGTCAAAGCTGCCAAGTCGCTAGGAATAATCAATCATTCTCTGTGTGTGGTAGGTTTACCTGTGTATCAAGATCTTTAAAATTGTATCCCCAAAAAATAACAAAATCTTTAAAATTGTATCCACAAAAACAGCAATTGTACGAAGATAATGAAACCCATTGGTGCTTGATGAGCCCATCATTGAATTGCCTGTAGAATTTTAGAGGGTTATTGCTTACCTAAGCTTCAATTTTAGACATACTCCCAAAATTAGTATTTAAAGAGTCTCTAGAACAGATCATATGAAAAAAAAAAAAATCAAGCATGATGTAATATGATTATTTTTTACTAAATTTTAAATTTATTACTGCAAATGATTAGGTGTTAGAAATGAGAAGTGTAGTTCTGGCACATGCTATTGGTTAGAGTAAAATTTGATTCGTTTACATTACATCACATAAACTTATTGAACTCGCTTATAGAGAGTGTTTGATTAGTGGATTCTTTTCAATTTTTAAAAATTAAAGTTCAAATAATAAAATATCTAGTATTGTTTGAAAATGTATATATATGGGAGTTGGCCTAACTAATAGTTGAGCATTCTAATTTTGTACCTCTCAAAATAATATATGACAATTTAAAATCACATGATTTTGTACAGTAGCTTACATAATAAGATCTCGAAAAGAATAGACCAGTAGTCATTTTCAAAAACCGCAGAATAATTCTTACACTCTTAAGTACTATCACAATCGAACGCAGCCGTGTTTACGGTTGGGGTATACGCATTGTTTGATAATAAACATTGTGTAATCATCATAGTTAATAAAACATTTATTTATGGGTGACAACAGTTATATACATTTGTATGAACGATCAAGGTGAATTGAGTTTTCCGAAGTAAATTTATGTTGTTTGTATTACCCTTTTATGTTTGTAATCTGCAATGCTTTCATTTGATATCAGAGCGTCAGGAGAAACACAAGGTTCGTTGACATGGTAGTAGGATTTGGAGAATCCAGTCCGAGGAGCGGATGACTGTATGTTGTCGCAAAAGAAATGAATTCAAGATTACAAAGGCTCTATAAGGTCAATCAATTAACCTTAGCACAAAATTCTTCCTCACCTAGGCAACAAAGGCCGGTAACTTCATGAGATTTAAGGGCTCAAGAGGCTCCCCTGGGCATAGAGGCAATAATTCATGAAAAAACAAGGAACCAACTCAAAATTCTCAAAAATTTAGAAGCTCTACTAGTACGCAAATCAATATTCGTTTGTCAAAGATGAGAGTAATCATGGAAAGTTTGATGGTATATGAAGAGTTGAATATTGTCTTGTAAGACATCAACAAAGTTATTGGTTTATGCTTGAATTGTATGACAAGTCTCTAGATTGAGATTGTAGAGTGAACGCATAGTTGCTTGGAGATAGTAGAGTGTTGTAGCAAGGATGAATAAATATAGTATTCAAACGTGCAACCTAACTTTTCTCTGATGGAAGTGGATCCATAGTTCTCTGAAATGTGAGGTATTTATAGGAGAAAATGGATAATCAAGGGCTAAGATTTACTTAATCAATCAGTGGTCAAGATGGAAAGAAGGTGAAGACATGGATCAAGGATTCTCATCAATTTATGAGAATTGAATATCCATGGATCAATGAATCAATCAATGACCCTCAATTAATCAAACGAACACACTTTCAAAACTGTTTCAAAATTTGTTAGGAAAGAATATTCTATTTTTGGACCCAAATAGAAGAATATTCCCTATGCAAGTTGAGTAATATTAAGATTGTAATTAAATAATTATCTTATTTAATGAAAGGGGTTAAGTGAAATTTAATTAAATGATTTAGATTGTTTAATTAAAAGACAGGACATAAGGGGGTTTAATTTAAATAATTTGCATTATCTAATTAAACAATATTAAATGTTAGTGTAAAAGTGTAGGAATTAACTTAATTAAACTGATTAGATTAATAGATGAAAATGATGCATTTAATTAAATAACTAGAATTATTTTATTAAATAGTTGAAAAGAAGATGAATTTTAGGATGAAATGATGTTAGTAATAAAATTGGTGTAATATCATTTAATATTATTTTTTATTTTTTTCTTATTAAACAAAATTCTATTGGGTCCCTCTCTATTAAGAAAAGAATAAAATAAATAATCCACAATGGTTTCTAGAGATAAAAATTTACTACTTCATAATTTTCATTCTATAATAGGAACTCATTTTAGTGTCCATCTATTCATGTATATTGTGAACTCATTTTGGTGTCCATTCATTCATATTTTTTAGGATTCATTTAGCTCATTCCCAAGCCTTAAAAACTTTGTTCAAGATGATGTGTAGTCACTATCATAATTGTATGTCTAAAATTTTTCAATTTGCTAAGATATTATGTTCATCTAGCCACTATATCATGCAACATGACCTTGCTCACTATGACAAATTTACATTGTGAACCAGTTCAATGACTATGATTAAATGGAAAAGGATTGAGGGATAAAGTACAATTAAATATTGGATGGTAAGGTAATGTGGATTAATTAAGCTAAATTAATTAATTTAGCTAGAGGAGTTTTTGATAAGTTTGGCTTTAATTAAATTAATATAAATCTATTTAATTAAACTGGGAGATAATTAATTAAATAAATAACAAATATTTATTTAATTAATGGCTAAAGTAAGCTGGGATAAAGGTGGCCAGCAAATTAATTAATTAAAATTATAAATATTTATTTAATTAATGCCTATGATAAGGTAAAATCAAGTGTGGTTAGGTATGGACAAATTTGGGTGTCTACACCTTTATTAGCATGCCGAGTTTTTCATCTTAACATCTCATCCTATAGTTTGAGTCTTGTGATATAGCCAACCCACAATCCTTGATACTTTTTCCTATGTTTTCATTCCCCTCTTAATTTCCCAACACATGTCATATTGTTTCTAGTAGTAAACTTTTGGTACCATTACATTCATAGTGGAATATTTTCCATCCATGATAATTGCTCAAATATGAAGTGGTGGCTTGCATGATGGCCAACCTATTATGTTTGTGGAGGATATAAAAGAGCTATTATTTTCATTTAGGATCATGATCTACACTAAACCAAATATATTTTTAAATATATTTTGAGCACTTTCATTATAGTGTGGGATTCTTATGATGAAATTTGAAGTGGTGGGTGTGCATGGTGCCCAAGCCTAGTGATTTTATAGGGTGATCTCAGACAAAGTTCATATTTGAGATTCATTAAATATGGGTTGTATTTCTATTATATTGATTTGATTTACTATTGCCATTGGTATGATTTGTTGTTGTTATATGATTATTTGAATATAATACAATCATCTTGATATTTCTCCAAGAATATGATGCCTCTACAATAATCTTGATATTTCTCCAAGAATTTTATCTTCATTGCGTTGCAACTGGGAAAAGCATCTCTTCCCAACCCCATGAACAATCTTAGAGAAGCATCTTTCAGTGTTGTTATAAATAGTTTGAGTTTGTGATTTTTTTTTGTATAGTCATAACATTGGCATAGCACATCATACTCAAAATGCATAGGTCCTATGTAACAACAGGCTTCTAACAGGAACATCACATTCAGGAACATCACATTCAAAATGTATAGGTCCTATGTAACAACGGGCTTCTAACAGGAACATCACATTCAGGCTATTTATCCAATATACTTTCGAACTCTAAATGGTTCATGGTATGAAGTACCTTTAAATCAACATTACATTTATCATTTATGAGATCTGTTAGGCAGCATATGGATAAGATATATACATAAATTTAAAAATGAAGTTTTATTCTTATTTTATTTATTAAATGTTGGTCAATATCTCTCTCTTTTATTTGTAATTGAATAATGTTATCTAAATTATATACACTGATAATGTCCAATTTATTGTTATGGTCTACAATGGAATCATGAGTAGCATGTATAAATTCTAATCTCATAGATCAAAAAACATGGCGAGCGAGAGTACAGGCGGGAATAGGCCTTTTTTGAATTCATCTGGGATTGGCGTTGTTGAGGAGGATTCAAGCGAAGATGATGCTCCTGTCTGTTGGCGGCCTTCCATTATGACTGCACGTAAGAGTAAATGGAAGGGGTCTGCTTTTCGTGCGTGTACAAAATCGAGGAAGAGAAAGAGTGTTGCGCAGAGTAGGAAGCAACATCGTGGCTCTTCTGTGGCTGGTTCTACTATTGAAGCTGAGGATGGTGTTGTTGATGGCATTGTGGAGGCTAAAGAGGTTGGCATTGGTGTTGGAGCTGAGGTTTTGGTGGGAGGAAATGTGCTCTCCCACTCCATGGTTGGCTCTGCTAGTGTTGCCTCTGAGGATTTGGGTGGCTCTGTTTTTGATATTGAGGGTTTGGCTGCAAGCTTTGTTAGCTCTGATGCTGAAGCTGAAGAGATGGGATTCCAAGCTCATGAGGGTTTGGAGATGGAAAATACAGAAATTTCTGATGAGGATCTACAAACCCTATATGAAAATTTTTCCCCCTTTTTCCTGTGATGGATCTAGCTTGGATATAGAGGCCAAGTTTCATTTAGTTTGATCTTCTTGATGAGGAAGAGGAGCTCCTTCTTGATTTTATCCTCCCGCTTATAAGGTTTTAAGGGGGCTTTTTAGTATTTTTTCCTTGAAAGGTTTCTTTTCTTATTTTTAGACAAGTAACAAATAAGAACAACAAAGACAGGCCAGATAAATGCAAACCATTAATGAAACCTATTCATATAAATGCTCAAACATTTAAGTTGATAAAGGCTCAATTATATACATAGTCATCCTTGTCATCTAGTTTCACTTCATACTCGAGCATTATAAACCATTTTAAGCAAGGCAAGAGAATACATAATTCCATAGGTAGAAAATTCAAAATTAGCAATCTATAGAGTACATGAACTAGAACTCAAACCAGAAACAAGAGTTTACAGGTAATCTAATTTAGTAAGAAGAACTATAGATCTAATTGTGTTTCTTACAAAAACATTAGGCTTTTATAATTTTATTTTAACAATCTGAATATTTTTCCTTGATAAGTTGATTACCGAAAGCACAATGGCAGATGTATTTAGTTGAAGTCAACATGGTAGATTATTCTTGACAATCCGTGTACTTCTTTAATCACTTTTTTCATTATACTAAGTGCTACTTTTCATTTGACTGCCATGAGATGCTCTAAAATGTTGGGCCACGTTTCAACAGACAACTGTCAAAACTTTATCACTTCTCCTTATAAACGAAAAGATTAAATGAATACAAAACACAAACCCCTTAGAAAATCATAACGATGGTCAAAGACTCAAAATTACTTCATTATGAAACTCTACAATCAAAACTATTAAAGCCAGTAGTAGTACCAAGCAAAATGAACTTTGTAGAAGTAAAACATGTAGCATACCCCATCTGCTCCCATGGAAATTCAGGCTAATATCCAATGTGAACTAGTTGAAATCAGTTGATTTAATAACCCTTAGGAGATTAATTTAGGCAAATATTAGATGGTCTCTGAAATATATGGCATTTTTATCTCCAGTACAAATGCCTCTTCTTGTAATGGGGCTACAGAAGAAAAAGCACAAAAGGGACAGAAATTTGAGCCAATATTATATTCACAATCTCACACGGTTCACAACATAGAGGATCCTTATTGGATTAAAGCATAAGAAGCTTGTTGTAACTGCTAGTGTGTCAGACCACCAAATGAAAACACTTCTAGTGTCACACTATTTAAGAGCCTGAATTGATTTAGAATATCCCCTATGATTATTTAAATGTCAGACAATCATGTGAAAATCTAGTGCCAATCTTGCTTGAGATAATGCATTTAAATAAGCTCCACTTGCACTTTTCAAATTCAATATGTTTGAGTAGAAACAGTTTTAGTATATCTTTTAACCTTGAATCAAGCAACTAAAGAAACAAGTTCCCAATTTACTTCATAACAGAATAAGGCGATTGATAAAATAAGTTCACAGTTGGGTCCAATGCTTCAGGGTTAATTACTTCATAAAATTATCACCTCATTTGCTTTTACCAATTTTTGCATTTCCTGACAAAAGTGTGACCAATAGTTTCAATACAGAAGCTCTGTGAACAATTACGGATGACAATCACAGAAGGCTTTGTTTTTCTACAATGTCATATTAACTTGCCTCATCCATGATGTTTTTGCTTCAAAACACTATTCAATAAATCATTGCTTTTAAAACTAGTTCCAATAACCTTTAGCACAAGGCAAGTGACAGTGTGAAACCACAATGGCAAATCTCAATCAGTAATTCCATACTTGGTGTCTAGAAAATATTTAATTCAATGGCTAAGCTCACAATGTCCAATTGCAAGAGTAGGATCAGATTTATTTCACGCACAAGCTACTAAATTGACCATCTAATTGCACTTCTTAAATGTTGGCAACTACAACAGAACCACCTCAACATAAATGCAAATGCAATTCAGCCCAGTTCAGCCTCTTCCATAAAATATTAACTTATGATAGTTTTTGAATTCAAAGATACACAAAAGTAATATATCAAAGAGGCGAAGTCGAGGCTGATTGAACCTGCAATCAAGGACAGTCTGTCATCTAGCCATCAAAAATAGCTGTGTTATCCGATCTTCTAAGGTGCTAACTGGATTTGGTTACACTTTGAACTGGATCCATGATCCAGTTTGGTCCACTTGCAAATGTACACAGAATTCAGATCAGGGGAGAGAGGTTCATCTGGGACAAACCCAAGGAGATTCCAAGCAGCCAGCTAAACCCATCCAACTTTTCCTTTCTTTATTGTGTTTCTGGTTTTTCCACCTTTGACTTTACCTTTTAAAAATTTATGAAAGTGGTGTGCCATGAAGGTCTGTTGTTTTGAAGGTTTTCAATTAAGCTCGGTGCCAGGGGCTCTACGCCTCAATCCCACTATGTATCAATGATTGGAAACACATCAGGGTTTCCACCCCTGAACCCCATGAGGGGGTTATGCTTTTAATGACATTAGAGTTTATGGTACTTTTGATGATTATATTATGCTATATGGTTTTCTAAACTTTATTCTTGCTTTTAGGCTATATATATATATGACTTTTTTCCATTCACATCTTTGACTTTACCTTTCAAAAATTTATGAAAATGGTGAGTGAAGAATTTCTGCGGTTTTGAAGGTCTTCATTTATGCTATATGGTATTCTAAACTTTATTCCTACTTTTAGACTACAAATATGTGTATATATATATAAAATATTTTTACATGTTTTTGTGTGAATGAATCCAACCAGAAAATATTTGCTGGACCCACAAACCTGAACCAGTATCTATATGAGAACCAGTAACTTAAAAAAAATAAAAAATAAGAGAGTTAAATATTCCACCAGTCTCAAAAGCTATATTTCACCTCTAAGCCTTCCAATAAACACATCAGACATCTTATGTTACAAGCTCTCTTGTTAACAAGGAAATTAACAAAAAAAGTTAGAAGGACAAGCTAAATGGTTCGTTCCATTATCGGTTGCACACTTTTATATGTGAATACTGAATTATGAATAAACATGAAAGAGCCAAAAATGCAAATAAATATTATGTTTTATGGTTGAATATAATGTTCAATTCTTCAACATTTACAAGGAAAATACAAATTCTCAAAACCAAATAAAATTCAGATCCCACCAAACAAAACCAGCTAAAATTTAAAAGCAAGTCCTCTAAAATTTAAAAATTCATTAGTTTTTTCTTTTATAATTATATAAATTTTATTTATTTAATTATTTTCTAACTTTCCTTCTTGTATTAAATAATTATTTTAACTATTTAACATTTTATCCACTTTTAATTAAATCGTTATTTTAATTAAAATTCTGACATTTTCCCTTTCTTCTATAATTAAATAATTGTTGTAATTGTTTAATTATTCACTTTCCTTCCTAGATTAAATAATTCTCTTTTATAATTATTTAATTTACTCCACAACCTCTTTATATCATTCTTATCGGTTCTCTCTATCTGTGTCGTTCATATCCCTTCACCTCTCAATTAATGTCCACCCTTGATAAGGTTTTATTACTTTTTAATATCCACCATCCATCCCTAACTAAACCCTATTTTTTCCCTAACCCTATTTCATTTCTTCTCAAACAATCTTATCCATTGATCTTCATCGTTTGATCTTGCCCCTTCATTTAGATTTGGTTTTCTATAAAATAGACCTATCGCTTTGATTTCAACCCTAGCTTGCTAGAGACAACCATAACTACTATCTTTGATATAAAATAAAATGGAAGAGCAATGACTTGGATTCAATCATGGCATAGAAACCGTTGGTAATATTATTTTATCATTTTATATTTCTATGTTCATTTTTGCTTCATTGTTGAATTTTTTTTATAACAATTGTATTGTAAATTGGAATAGCTTATTAAATTCATAGGAGAAAACATAAATTACTCTTTTATTTTAGCTCAAAAAAATATTTCAAATATTTATAACCCTATTCTATAGAGTGAAATCCTTGTTGAGATTTTTTGTCCTTACAACTGTACTATAAATTGGAATAGCTTATGAGATTTGTAATGGAAAATAGAATAGTACTCTTTTATTTTAGCTCTAATCTAATCACTTGTATTCTCTAGTTTTTACCACTTGCACATATAAATCAATTTATTGATTTATTAAATCAACATTTTCCATAAACCTAGCATCTTTGAGGAATATTCCCTGAAGTTTGAAAATGATGACAACTTGACTTGTCCCCTCCAACAAAGCAATTAATGTCTTTTACATGTCCCTTGCTTATTTTTGATCCCACATTGATCCCACATTGCTCTCTCATAAGAACTCTTAAACTGAGAACTGATTTTTTCCACTCCATGTCTTAGCATTCTATATCATATTCAAATCATCTTCATCATGGAGCTTGAGAAAGGATTGGGAAAGGGCTTCTTTCCATAGAAGTGCCAATCCACTATAAGATGTTGGTTTGATTATTAGAATAATGTTTCTCCATGTTTGCTTGCTTCTTTAGCATTTTTCTTCTGATCAAATGAATGTTATAGGGAATCTTTTATTTTATTTGGTTTACTAACAAATGCCGAGGGCTTTTGTTTTTGAGCTAATGATGTAGATGTGTGGTTCATCAAGGGGTGATCCCACAAAGCTGGTTTACAATTTCGAGGAGATTTGATTTTTTTTAAATCACATATTTTTAGAAAATATAATGATTCAAGCCTTAAAAAGTTCCATTTAAAGCATTCCAATTAAAGAGGGTTTGATCAAACTACCTTAGATCAAACCCCATTGGATAGAACCTCGCTAGTTCAAAACCCTTCCTATAACAGAGTCTCCTTTACACCTATCAAAGATAAAAACCACTTTTGATTTACCTTTTTGGGAATTGTAGCTATGCAAAATTAGCATTATGCACTCATTAAGTAAACCAGGCTTCACATGCACCCACTCATTTAATTAATCAAATTCACCTTCATCCATTCATCAGATAAAATAAACTCATTAATTTCATTCCTAAGGTTATTCATTTAAATTAAATAAATCAAACATCATCCTTTTAATTAAATAAACAAAACTTTATTTAATGAAATCCCCAAATTCATATTCCATTCCTCTTTGATTTAAATAAATCCAAATATTTGAGTCAAATTGGTCAAACTCACCTAATCATGATTAACCTAATCTCATCCTAATTAGTCTAACCTAACCACCCATCATATCCTCTAGATAACCCCACTTGCACAAATAAATCAATTTATTGATTTATTAAAATCATCATTTTAACTCAATATGGCATCTTTGAGGAATATTCCCTCAAGTTTGAATTCAAAATCAAGTGCACATGTACATCCAACAAAGCAATTAATGCCTCTTACATATCCCTTGCAAAGGTCAAACTAAGTGTTAACTCTCAAATTCAAATTTGAAATTTCCCCATCTTGGCACATTCCCCAAATCTTGCACATCCCTCAACCTATCACAAGTTGACAAGTGGCATCTTTTCATTGGCTTATCTTTAGTCCCATATCCTCCATGTTTGGCATTCTTCTATCCTTTTTGGCCATAAATAGAGGTCTCCTCTATTGTTTTAATCCTCCACAATCTCCACAACTCCACAATCTTTGTATCTCATCTCCAATATCATGCAAGTTCACTCTCTTCAGTGGAGAACTGATTTTTTCCACTCCATATCTTAGCATTCCATATCATATTCAAATCATTTTCCTCATGGAGCTTAAGCAAGGATTGGGAAAGGGCTTCTTTCCATATAAGCACCAATCCAATATGAGATATTATTTACTTCATGTTTTGTTGTATGCTTTCAACTAGTTTATCTAATCTTTTGTTGTTTTGATTGCATCAAGAAACATGTTGATTTATTTCATATGGATGTGAATATTTGATTTGTTTTAAACTAACCATGTTAATGTGTGGATTAAGGTTTAACCATTTGTAGATTTGATATCCACATTATGGCACTAGAAGGAGGACAAGCTAACTAATAAATTGTTACGAATGTCTTGACTAAAAGAATTGAAAGAAGAGTTCATTGCATTTTGGTTCTTCAAGAACATATTGTAAGGTTTAAATCTGTTCAAATTTTTACAAAATTTCTTAGTTCATTTATAACATTTCCTCAATAGTTGAAGTCTACATTACAATCTTTTAGCCTATCAAGCGATTGTACCATAGTATTTATCAAATACCATATTTATCTTAATACAAATTTGGCACGTTATTTGGCTGCACACCTGGCAAATGCATTTGCTTGACATTTTCTATGACTACAGAATTTAGCCTTACACCTGCCAATAGTTTACTTGAGGATTTATAATACCTCTTAACAAGTTTTCTTGTTGCACAACCATCAGTTGGTGTCTTTTTCAAGGATTTTTTCAAAAAAAATTCCTTCTCTATGCTTCCATTTTGGTGCACACTAGAAGGATATTGGTTAAAGATTGTTGAATATAGCTTTAAGTTTTCAAACTTCTTAGTTTGAAATTAAAAAAAAAGGGGCCTAATCATTGGTATTTTAGCATGTAAATTATTTGTTAACCTTGTAGTTTTATTGCTTTGTATTTCATATTGGATCAAAATTTGATCACTTCGTGCATCAAACCTCATAATCTCGTTACTTTTTGAATTGTCAATATCAATAATTGGCATTTTTGTTTTGCAAGGCTTCTGTCCATAGATGCTGTTATTTTTCTATCATTAATTGCATATTTTCTTGTTGGCACAAGAAACCATTGAAATAGAAGGGTCCGCACCATCTGGAGACATTTAATCACCATTTTTTGTTGTAATCTACAACTTGCAGCTAATTTTAGGGGTGCACTAGAATTGTACATAGATGTATGTACTTCCATCCACCCAACAATCATGCCATCCCATGAGACCACATTTCTATGAGGTGTTTTTTGTACATTTTAGAGTGAACAGTGGCGTTGGTAGAATAGCTATCGCTGTTCATTTATTTTTCATTTGAAAACATTGGATTTAGTATGCTTTCACACGCTGCTTGTCTTTATGCATACCCAACAATCATGGCATTCAATGAGACCACATTTGATGACTGATTTTGTTATACAGTTCATGACTTGTCCATGCGTCCACATCTTGCATACTGATGTACCAAAAACACCATGTAGTTCACATCAGATTTGATTGTGGAGTTTACCGAGGGAAGTAATCAGACACTTTGGCCAAGCGTAGGCTTTGGCCAAAGACATATCCTAGCTCATGCGCATACTACCAAGAATATACACCGAGCTTCTGGAGGAAGCACCACCATTCCAAGAGACCATCCAAACACATCTAAAGCTCGTGGGGGCTTGTTAGAGTTCATGTGCCCTCTCTATGCATTCATGTTGGCATAGTTAGAGAGCCCATGGATAAAGGGAGGATGCTGCTCAAAGACTGATGAAAGATTTGTGAATAGATCAGAGGCTGTGACTACTTCAACGCAAACAACAAAAATTTGTTTGGAGGCTACCCGTCACTTAACCTATTTGGTGGCATCTAAATCCCATTTATTATCATTTGCTTCATTTGATGAATTTCCTCTAGTTATGTTTTCAGCTAGATGATAGTGCTTTTATTCTTATTAGCTTGCTTTGTAATAATGCTTTGAGAAAAGCTCTGGCACAGGAAAGTATCAAATCATGCCTTGTCAGAGAAAGATCTCAATGACATAAAATCTGATGAAGTTTTGGTGTAGGTGGATAGGCTGCACAAGGAGCTATCAACATTACCAATGTTGTCTTAAGTACTTTATGGACCTAAAAAATCACTTTAATGCGAGTAACCCGTAGTCCTTGAAGCCAACACTCCTCCTATGTGCTACCCAACTAATGTCCATTCCTCATGACCAAAGATTAAATATGATAGGACCCATTTTCAGACAAGATCTGTATTGGCTTATGGGGAAAATAATATGACATCGATGAAGTCAAAGTCATAGATATGGCATTAAAAACAAGGAATTTATATGTTGAAATCACTCATTCATGGTTTAGAGGCATTATCTTAAGTGACATCACTCATTTGTGACTTTCTATATGGCTGAGTAGAGGAGATTTCAAATCTTACTATAGTCACATCAATTCTTTACATATCCACATTAAATTTTCTGATTTTGAGTTGTTAGTAGATGAAGCTTTAAGATTTTGTTGGAAAAATGTCTAGTTTTGACTAAAATTTTGTGGCAAGTGAAATTATTACTAGTGCTTCATTTATTAGTTCAAAATCATTGATCTTTTCAGTCAAAATCATTCCATTATTTGTAAAATGTTTTTAGTTAAAAAACTTGATCCTTGTATAATTTCCTTTTTTATCTTGCAGGAAAATCAAGGAGAGATTTTGTTTGGAGAGAAAACTTGCAAATTCGAAGCGAAGGAAACAATCTTTGGAGAAAATTTTTAAATTTGGGCCTTGAACATTATAACGTGAACTTGGAAAAATATTTTTTTAATGATTACTGCAATAACTTGAGGCATTAATTTCTTGATTTCATTTTCTATTTTAGGACAGCTTTCTTTCAATTTGGATTTAAAATAAATCATGGTCTTAATCTTTTCAAAGCTGGCCTAAAATTGAACATTAGAAATTGACTAGTCTTTTACTTTTGGACTAAAATTGAACAAGCAACTTCACACTTGATATTGGTGTTTTAAAAACAAATCAAATCATTGCTTTGAAGGATAAAATGAATGTGTGACTTTATTGTTTTGTAATTATTTACACAAAGTAATATCATCAAAAGATGTATGTGCTTCTCTCAAACCTCATGGTGATCTTGAGAATCAAAAGGCTTTTGGTGACATTAAGTTGTGTAAATAATCTCCCATACACACTTCAATTTGGGTTTAAAATTGAAAATCTTGTGCGAGTGTGAGTAGGGCATCATCACGTATATTCTCTCTTTGTTGCCATCAAAGATTGATGGAGTTATGGATCTTGTCTTTACTCGCTTTTGTTTATCCTAGAGGGCCTGCCTTGGGGAAAAAATACTCACCCAAGGGAATGACTCAACTGGTAACACTCTCAAGACAAGAGTATTTCCAACCGGGATATAAATGTGGGTATTGGAGTAAACGCCAATATCACGCGGTTGGCTCCAACGAGACGAATCCAAAGGGGGACTCTCGCCATATGGATGAATCTCCATGAATGAAAAATCTAAAATAGAACCCTTGTTTTGTAGTGCCCAATTGATCCATTGAGTGAGTTTATCAAAGTGGTGCATTACAATTTAGATTCTGAGAAGTTACTTTCCATGTCCGATCTTGGTTAAAGTATAGAGGTTAAGACTTCATTCTTAACATACCTTTATACTCTTTCCTTGGCTGCATGTAAAATCATCTCTTCTACGAAGGGCGTGAGGCAAGCCCACCAAGAAAAACATACCAATTGAGCTAAGACGTCATATTACTTGTGGTTTGAAAACATAGTGCTTTGATTGAAAACATCAAAACCAACATTCAATGAATCATAAAAATTGCAAACCCTTTAGGAGAGGAAAATATCCTTGAACAAATTCACATGTTATTGCTTGCCCTTGGGATTCGTATCCTTAGAGGCTTCTAAGCATTTGGATTTCATCTCAATTTTCTCCTACTAAGGTCAACATTAGGAAACCTTTGCCTTGATTTCCTTGATTTCTGCATAATGCACTTTGTGGGATGAAAGAGAATTAGGAAATTGGACATTCAGTTGAAAACCTAATCAAGAGTTTGTTTGTCATAAAAAAAATCCATTAAGCAAAGATTGAATCAATTGGACCCCACATATGTGCTTGGAATTTTTTGATCTTATGGTTTTCATGCAAACATTGATCTTTTGATTTTGAATTACTCTTAGAGAAAGGCATGTTCTTCACTATCTTGGTCTTGTAAACAAGTCCTTCCTAGGTTCATTTAGGATCAAATCAAACACTTCATCCATTTCAAAAATTTATCATCTCATCCCATAAACAACTTTAGAGCCTTGGAAACATCATTCTAGACTTGGGTAAATCATCAAAATCAAAATCACCTTGTTTAGTTAGGAGTATGGGAATGCATCCTTTCTTGTACCTCTATTTAAATTAGCACCCTTTTGAACAAGTTCATCTTAAGATCACATATAACCTCTTAGGGTTTACAAGTCCATTATCCAAATAAAAAGCAATCAAAATCAAACCCTAAGTCTAGAATTGATCCAAAGTCCCCAAAACATTCAACACTCATATCATTTCCCTTTTCATCCTTCATCTCATCATTGGTCCTAAGAACCTTAGAGGTCACTTTTGCAACAAGGTCAAAACATAAGAGGAACATCGAATATAAACTTGAGTCATACATCATGAGTAATCCAAGTCAACTAAGCTATCAAAGCCTTACAAATCAACACTCACATCTATACAAAGCGTACACGGGATCATTACTGTTGTGCCCTTAGCACACACGCTCCGTTTGGAACGGGGACCCTCTTTTCTCTCGCCTTGTCGGGTCTTTTGGGGCCGCCTCATTTTGTGTGCCCCTCTTTTTTGACGTTCCGCATGGTCGATACTGCTCCAAGGTTACATCATAAAATTGACCATGCTTTCCCTTTTGGTTTTTGCTGCCCTTCGGGGCCTCGCAGGCTCCCTTCGGCATTTTGGCCCGTGGCGGCTCCAGGCCCTTTCGGGCCCGGGTCTCCGGAGTTCCCCTTTCGGAACTCCCCTTCATGATTTTTGTCCTACGCGGTGTTCTCTAGGCGCCTTTCTGCTCCACGGGGCCCGTCCTGCCATTTTCTGTTTGAAATCCCCCGAAGTTTTCCCGGGCGTCCCCTGCTCCTTCGGGCCCCGGGCTTCGGAAGTCCACGTCCAGACTTCCGTCCTGGGATCGCCGTCTATGATGGCGATCCTCCGGTGGCCGCCTGCCCCTCGGGCCCCGGGGTGTTCCTCGCCGGCGCCGTCACCGTGTAAAGCGAAACCTTTCGGCGGTGAATCTTTGCCGGCCTCCCTCCACCCATGCCCTGGGACTATCTCCGTCGTAGCCGTGAAACGTTGATAAAAGTCTTGCGGCAGTCATCACTCCACGTCTTTCCGATCGTCGGGACCCAGAGCTCTTGCTGCCACCGCTGACCTAAATTTGAATTCACCAACCTTTTGGCATGGTCGTACGTGTAATTAATGCTCGCATTAATGGCAGATAGGGTATATAATGCATGATCTGCCAATTTCATTTTCACTTTGCAAATTTGAGCGAGTTGATAAGGCCAATATCTGGAGCCCACTGCAATCAGCATCGTCACGATCATCCGTGTTTGCATCACTCCATTGATCCCGTCGATCCTCGGTGGATTCCGCATGTCCCCGCTCTGCGTGTTTTCGAGGTAGGCCATCCTTGTTTGCCCTCTCGTCATTTTTGATCATTTTGGGGATTCCGGTAATTGAGCAAATAAATTAAATCGCATAAAATTGAAGAACACCCCCATCGCGCCCCAAACCCATGTTTTAGAAATCCCCTAAACCCATCGCAATGGCCCTCCCTGCCGATCCGGAGCTCACCCATTGCATGGTCATTCTTCGTGCAGGGGGACTAGCCCCCTCGGGCCTGGTTCCCTCTTTCGCCGTCCCATTCCTGGGTGTGGCTACATGCCAGCGGCGGTTCTCCTTGTCGGACCCAGGTTATCGGGATTCTGTCCCCTGAATGCTTTTTTTCATTTCACCGTGTCAAAATCTAACCAAGCTATCCTGCCTCGCAGCGGTCCAACCCCGGTCTCGCCCTGACCGTTAAAATTGAAACCCGGGTCTTCCTCCATTTCTGAGCTCGGGCCCCGGACATCGGGGTTCTGCTGCCTCTTTTCCGCTGTTTGGCCAGTCGGGGCCTCGGCGGCAAAGTTGAGTCTGCCGCCCGCCCTCTGGGTCTCGGGCTTCCCTTGGCCTTCCGAAGATTGATTAAGCTTTGCCATGCCTCGGGACTCTCCGGGCCCAGATGTACGGAGTTTCGTCCTCGGAACTCCGTGACGGTTCCGCTATCGTCCACGGCAGAACCCCTCCAACTGCCCGAACTTCGGGCCCTAGAGGTACCTTCGCCGCCGCTGTCACCTGCTCATTGCCAAACCTCGCGGCGGCCATCGTCTCCTATCTTTCCAGTCGCCAGGTCCCATATTCCCTGCCACCGTCACCATTTCAAATCATCACAAAATTCATGCGGTGGCTTGCAGCTCTCGCCTTTCGCCGCCGTCGCCCGACCGCTGTTGTAACCTCACGGCGGCCGTCGCCGTGCGTCCTCCCGTGGGCCGGACTCCAGGGGTCTTCTCGCCGTCGCCGCTCGTCAGCATTGAAAAATCTCTCAATGGAAAACCTCTGTCAGCTCCCCGCCCTCCGGGCTCTGGTCTTCTCCTCGCCGCCGCTGTTCAAAATGATCGAAGATTATTCGGCGGCCTTCGCGAAGCGCCCTCCTGGCCTCCGGGGCCCGATGGTCCAAATGCCGCCTGGTCCAAATGTAATACCTCATTGCTGGCTGTTCTTTCACCTTGCAGGCCCTGGCCATCGGACTTCCTCCGCCGGACTTCCTCTGCCGGACTTCCTTGGCCGGATTTCTGCCTGCTGTTTGCCGTCTCCAACGGCCGCCCCTCGACTGCCTTCTGGCCTGAAACCTCCGAAGCTCCTTAAATCAATCCAGACCAACTCAAATCTAGAATCTGATTTCGACCCACATCCTAAATCATGCCGTTCTCCATCTTGGGCCTCTTAAAATACCAAAATTTGGCCAACGGGGGTTTCCGGGAACTTTCGGTCATGTTTTCCCTCCCTAAAAGCATTCCCGCTAGGGAAGTCCGGCCCTCCAGGCCCGGATTGTCCAAATGCTCTAAAATGAAATCGATATCATCTAAGGATAAAATTTATGATGTATTTGAATGGTTATTTAGATGATATGCTTATAATATGGACTAACATTAACGCTGTTGATGTTTTGTTATGCTGACTTCGCCCTTTGCTTGCAGGATATATGGAATTGGCTGCAGGAACTTCAGGGGCCTCCACCGAAAAGGATAAGGGCAAGAAATCCAGAAGAGCCACTCAGGGAAAAGATGACAAAGATCAGATGAAGTTCCAATTTCAGGGTGAGCCGCTCTAGTCGAAGGTCTCGACTGACTGGAAAGAGATCTCAGATACCAATATCGGCTAGGTGGACATAGATGAGTTCACCCAAAGGGTCAAGGTCCACCCTAAAACAAACAATGCCAGGTTGACACACCAAAGTGGAATTGCCAAAGCTGTCGGCTTCCCTCCATCCCTGATAGCACCTGAATTAGTAATGGCTTGCCGAGAAGCCTATCAAACGGACACCAGAATGATCGTGGACAAGGAGGGGAACATCCTCGCCGACATGTCTCCAGAAGGAATCACTAAAATGTTTCACATTCCTACATTCCCACATATGCAGGTCCACACTTTGGAGCAGTGTCAGGTGGCATGGGATGCCAATCCATTGGGCTACAAGAAGTCAATTAACATTTATTGGCTTAAGGAGAAACGGGGCAGCGCTGCAAAGGTTCCCCAAGAGCTGTTCCGCAGTGATTTTCAAGAAGATTATCACGACTTGGTGACTATGCTAAGTAGGGTCATGGGCCTCCCAGCAGCCGCCTACTTCCAAGAGTGGATGGCTTACTACATTGAACAGATCATACAAGGAAATGAGGACGTGAAAACTAAGATTTCATTCGACTGGGGGAGTATCATCAGCAACTGCTTCCACGAGCAGTTTGTAAATGTCAAGAAAAGCTCCAAGTTCTACATGACCTTGTACACAGTGTATGCGCCCCGGTGAGTTAGAACAATATAACTTGAGCTTCTTATGGCACGGATCCGGATAAGCGAGGGAGCTCAAACCTTTTGACGGTACCCTCAACTACAATACCGCCACTTCAAAAAGGAGTACTACCGGGTCAATGATGCCTTCATTGGCCACGTTATTAGATTCATAGCTGGGGACTTTGAGAGAAGGGTATTCCACAGTGCCAGGGCACTCCTGAAGGAGTATGCCTCCTTATATATCCAGTTTCCCAAGTTCACTTACATCCATGCCCAGGGATTCACGGAACGGCCAAACAAGTTGCCAAGATACCCTAACAACAGGATCATTCTCCTAGAACTCTCCTAGCAACTCCAACACATTCAAGTAGTCTTTGGTAACAAGCACGTAGCAGGGATCCCCTATCCCATGACCCTCGGCTAGGGCGTATATCAACTACAAACATCTCAATGCACCGGCAACTCAGAGAAGGAACTTAAAGAATACAATTTTGAATGGTACACGGCTCGCCCTCAAATTGACCCACATGGCCATGTCAGGAAGGCGTTAGGACCGACATACACCCACAAGTACCATGTCAAATATTTCTGGGTAGATTGTAAAGATGACAAGGAGGTCTGCATGAGACACTACATGTGCATGACCGTGCAGTTTTTGAGGAGGGTGCAGCTGTTTCCGGTGCCAGACCAGCTCGAGGAAGATGAATCCACCCTTGTGCACCCGAGGTACCCTGCGGTTGCCGACTTGGCAATCCCCTCCATCGACTGGGATGAGCAAGAGGTCAAGGACCTGGATACTATCACGCAGCCAATCATAGCTCGCACTAAGGAGTGGGTCGATGGGCAGGCAGCGCAGCTAAAACAACAGGGGGTGACTTTAACATATAAAGCACTCAAGAGCGAGCCGAGCACCACAGAGGACGTTGCTACCTCCCCATTAGCTGGTGAGACTTCCAAGTCTCCCCCCATCACCAGGTCCCAAAAAAGGAAGGAAGCAAAAACAACACAGTTTGCTGAACCTAAAGAACAAGCAACGAAGGACACGGGAGGCTCATCTCCCAAGAAGCTCAAGAGGACAGTGATCACAACAGAGGCGCAGCCTCCCTTGCTCCTTCCTCCCCCGACTAGTGTGTTGCCCGCCTCTCAGGCCACAATCGCCTCATCTCCGCAAGCGGTAGACATTTCTGTCCACCTTGCCTCTTCGCCCCCGGCCGGGTCAATAATCAATATCGACTCCTCCTCTAGCATGACCACTTCCACGGGTTCCTCGCCACGCGCCATGTCGCGCATTGCATATTCTTTTCCTCTGCTTAAAACGCTGATACCATGCAGCACGTCACCCCGCTCACACCATGCAGGAGGCTATTGCAGGCCCACCTGGGAGTCTTCCCCCCGAGCTCTCGTAGCTCCTAATGGACCCTGCACTCGAAGCAGCCCTCGCCCAAGCCCTCGCAATAGCTCAACCTTCGCAACTGCCAATAGGGCCACCAACGATGGAAGCCACAATGCAAATATCAAAAGAGTTGGAGGAACGAGAGCAAGAAGCCTCAAGGTCAATTGAGAAAGAGGCCAATGATTACTACGAGCAACCATAATATGAGTACAGAACCATCGAGAAGGTGGCCTACAAGGAAGAAGAGATAGGCTC